>JANIJG010022256.1:0-24610 GCA_024611175.1 Megaceryle torquata | reverse complement strand
CTACAGATTTCTGATTTTATTAAAAAAACCCCAAACAACCAACCAAAGAATAATAAAAAGAAAGTCTTGAAAATATTATCTTTAAAAAAAAATCAGATAATTAAAACTTTTAAAAACTTTTTAAAATAGGTTATTCCTGTAAATTCAATAAATTTCTTAAACTAACCTTAATCTGATTTTTTTTAAGTCATCATTGTCTGTTAAAAAACCCCTATTAATCAGAAATTTCTAAAATATCTCAATAATGACATTCTTAAGCATGTTATAGACAAGTACAGTTTTCACAGTAGATCTTTAAAATTGTACATCTTTTTTATAATTGAAAAAAAATATACTGTGACAAAAAAATAATGGGTTTTTTTTTAGCTAATTAGAACTATTACACAGAACAATCTACTCGAGATTTTCAAAACCATTTGTTAGTGAATCAGGTCTCCAAAAGGAGCCTTTAAAACACAATAAGATAATTTATGTTGGTTATTATTATGTATGTGTATTTTCAGAACTGAAAAGAAAAAAGACTCAGAGAACAGTCCATGAAAGACAAATAATAATAACAGAATAATATAAGCAAAATCAAAGAAAATGTCAGTAAAAAGTGACCTTTGGAAAACATTAATGAAAGGTTATTGCACTAAAGGCACCTTAAACCAAATAAAAATCTTAAAAAATAGAGCAAAATAGAGTAAAAGCACACTACCTTCCTACCTGAAATGTGTGTTTGTACATGTGCAATGTACATGTACGTATGTAAATGTGTTCAACAAAGCCTCATTAAACACCTATGACTTTTTGAGAGCGAGTAATCAACATTACTGGTCTTCAAAAGCAACCATTTTCTTTTGACATAGAATAATGGTTATAGGCCAGGCAAAATAGCTTCTCACAAAACTGTGCTTAGCAGTGAAATTAAAGAAAGCAAAAATAAATTGAAGAGACAACTTAAAAATCAACTAAGGAAGAACCTTAGACATCACAGGATCTAGGAAAGCTAAATCTGTGATAAAAGTCTATATGCCATCCTCATAATTATCCCCCTATTATCAACATGTTATCAGCAGTTATCATTTTATCATTAGTGTAAGCCAAGTAGGAGAAAAAGGATACTCTGTCATTCTATTCAGAATAGTTCATGACTATCAGGTCATCATTACCTATCAAAATGTCAATAGCCCAACTTGAAAATACAGACAGTTTGAAACAAATGTTTATTATCTATAGTTTTATGAACTCCTTTCTGCTCAAGGAAGATAAAGCCAACATGTCTGTCACACATTTTTCTTTACTGAAACTGCAGCTTAAAACATATAAGACTCTTTGATAATGTGGATTAATCAATTGCAGGTTTCAGTTTGAGATTTCAAGACATGTTTATGGCATAGGCATGCAAAACTGCATCTCTCCTAGAACTTCCTTCTTAGGTGATAGCATAAGATATAAGTGCAGAGAAGCAACACTTCCTGGCGTATTGAAGAAGACAGGCATATCAGTATCCTAAAGCATCCTTGCAGACAAACCATAAATGCCAGACACCTGGCTGTTCCAAGCCCGAGAAAATATAAAACATTCTAAGAGTTCAATTCAGGTCAAGTATATTCACATTCAGTGCTGAGATCCTTCTCAAAGAAGATTTTGAGTCTCTAGCAGATTTAACAGCTCAGCAGTGTCAGCCCAAACAGTCTCTCTGCCACTGTTTTCTGTTCAAACCAACAGCAAAGTTTCAGAACTTTGCAGGTCACAGTACAGTACTGACATCTGGCCTTCACATGTTTTCTTACTAGTGATTCTGAAAAAGGAAGCATCTCTTGAGGCAATCTAGCCTCCTCATAAGAAAGATAAAATACTCTGCAACTGGATGTCTCAGAAACGTATATTTCTTAATATTTCTTAATACTGTATTTTTATTTCAAAATATCAATTTACAAGTAGGAATCTATGATTGTAAGTGCTGAAAGTCACAGTAACACTGATCATAGACAAAGAGCTGGCAACAACAGCTAATTCAGCTGGTCAAGTTGAAATATCAAATGTATAGAATGCTTAAAACTGATCAAAAATAATTTTCAAGCATGAGTGAGGCCAAAGTCTATTAAAGTAACACTGGGCAGTGATCAGAAAGCATATGTAGTTCCAAGTTATTCCTATTAAATTTCTTACTAACAAAAAATTATTGTCACCTTTAGAATAGCATAAATCAAATCATGGTAAAATAGACTGAAAGCTTCCTGCTTCTTCTTTTATGGGGGACAAAAGCATTCATAAAAAAAAAAAAAAAACAACAAAAAAACCAACAACAAACAAACAAAACCCCCAAAAAACAAAACAAACCAAAAAAACCAGTGTGAGACATTGTTGCTAAATACACATTAGAGATGTCAAAAGAAGATTTAGTGTCTGATTTCATATCTGATTTTATCCTCCACACAAAAAGAATAATAATATTTGTGTTTACAATAGAAATCTATATAAAATCACCATCCTTTGCTTCCCAGCAATCTGATAGTTTTGTCTTTGCTTATGAAGAAAACAAGCCTATTTATCTAATGCAGAAGAGAAATATTAATCTCTTCTCTGGGCAGATAGTAAAAAAACCATAAATCACCCTTTGTTCTTTCACACACCTAGACACAAAACTATTCAGAGATGTTATCATTAAAATGTCACAGATATTTTGAAAAAAAAAAATCGTACTAAAAATATTGAAAGAGAGAAATTATCCCTTCCATGCAATCACAGAGTGTAAGATTAGAAAGAACTTCCTGAAGTTCTAAATCTAAATGATTCCCTAAAGGTGTTTGTAAAAACTTGTCTTAAAAGAATTCAGATAGAAATCTACTGCGTAGAGTTTCAGAATCTCTCTATAAAATGTTTTACAAAGCTTGACTTTGATTATTTGCTTCCCCAGTCTTTACTGCTGCTTCTAAGCAAAACTCTACAAGGGAGAAACCAGTTCAGCAGGTGACAAAAGCAGAGTAACACTATCACCACTGTTCCAGAAAAATTTATTACCTGAGATAGATCCTCTCAGCAAAGCTGATGTTCAAGCGATCTGTGAATTCACCCCACTGTCATCAAAGACTCATAGTAGTTCTTCAGGAGGCAGGACACCACAGATACAGAAGACTTTGGGGCTGAGAAGGCAGTGGAAGTATCTAAGAACTTCTTGACCTCCAATCACAGTTAATGCTACAAATGTCTGGGCACCACGGTGACCTGAGTGTTTACCAAGCCCTTTTCAGAACTTCAAAACTTGTACCAACTTGGGTGACTGTTACTTATAAATGTGTACCTTGGATATTAACTAGCACAACATAATCCATCTTCAGAGATAAAGATTGTAGAGATGTGGTTCTTGGCCAGCTCATGGGACCAGAAGACACAAACTTGTGATAGGAGCTTTCCCAAGTGATCAAGATAGAAGGACACAGTCCATTCCCTGCTTTACTTCTAGGAATTTCCAAAATCCCAGTCCCAGAGTAACATCTCCTTATTTTGACTTTTGCCAGGTAGTATAAATGAATGAAAAAACTTTTAGACAGGATGTGTTTTAATGAAAATACATAATACACTAGTTCACTAATCTTACAGTTGAAATCTAAAAGCCATTACCAAAAATAATCTAAAACTACCTTTGTAAGTAAAACTAGAAGAATTCCTCAAGGGATCTGCAACTCATAGAAGCCTGTCTTATATGAGAACACAATTTACACATCTGGAAAGCATATGACCCACTTTCATTTTTCATTATTTCATTTCTTTATCAAAATAAAACCGGATTAATTTTTTACACAGTAATAAGATATTGTTATATAAATGCTATCTCAGTGAAAAGTCTGATTTCTCCCAGCAGGTAGTTTGAATTAAGCAGAAATTTTAGTCTGTGTTATCTGTAGCACAACCAGCATACTGCAACAGGTATGGTGTCTGGAGAGAAACAGGCATTTAAAAGTGAGAGGAACTATACTGAGTTCTCTCCTTTGACTACAGAGTGAGCCTGGGGTATCTAGCATTGACGCAGATAGCAAATATTGAGGTACATAGTTCTGTACCAGTGAACAACATTTTTTTGGTTTATAACTATTCACTCTGCAATTTCATAAAAGGGAAATGGTTCTATACTTGGAATTATGTAAATTCAGTCATGTTTTCTAGCACAATACAACAATACACCATTTTACCTCTGCAGATGGAAAGTAACTAGTCCTATGATACTGCACTGAAAACTGTCAGGTCTGGGAACTGTTGGTCTGCTGTGGGAGTACAGGCAAACATGATGTAAGGCAAGGGCATATTGGAAGGGTGAGTCTGCAGATTCCCATGTATGTCACCCTCACTTTCTCCTGGCAGCTTAAACAGATACTGTATAAATTAGATTATCATCTGTAAATTACAGTTATAATTCCTATTAATTTAGCATTATCCTTTATTGTTACTCTATCATCTCCAGGATTTAACTGTATGTCTTTGGAAGATCCTACTGTTTCTTTCCAACAAAATAATGTTGAATAGTCTGTTCTTTTGTGAGTCCCTTTGACACAACACAATGTTCTCCCTGTATATGCTGTCCCTTGTAAACTGAGTTTCATGATGGTATCTGATGCAAATGAAAAATCTTATAGTGGAAAGAGACTTTTGAACATATTTAAAGCAGTTTTTAGATAGTTGCCCCCTGTAGTTCTTTATGCCCATTGAAAGGGATACTGGGATGTAAAATGTTGGAAGACTCCTGTATTCAGTTAATATATAGTAAGAAAATATACAATATATACACATATGCATATATTGTATATGTAATATATGACACCATTCACTGAAGTAATAATACATTATTCATGAATTCTCAATAAATGCAGTCTAAAATAAACTAGTGTTGAATTCCTTTTCATTCTGATTTGTTTTAATTAAGCCTGTAATCTACATGTTTCTCAGTTATAAGTAGTTTCATTCTTTCATTTAAAAGTATTACAGCAAGCCACTAAATTTTAATCACACAAAGGCTTCTCTTGTGGGATTTAAAACTAAAATTCTTTATCTTTTTAATTTTACTTATTTTATGAATCATGGAGATGCCTGTGCAATGGACTTATCAAGTTTGTCATTATTCTTCATGTTGAGATTTGGGTTTTGTTCTTCTGTTGCTCATCACTCATTAATGATACAAACAGGCTTGTCTTTTGATTGTAGAATTCCTTTTTAGAGCCTATAATTTATGATGAACATGGCCTTCTGTTTAAAACCCATCAAAGTCACCATTCTTCTGCATTTATGTTCATTGAACTGTTTCATTTCTTAAAATGTTTAAACTCTTTTTCTACCCATCTATATTCTTACTAAACATCATCTCCTCTTTTCTGGCAGATTTAATCTCTACCTTAGTCTTTGGAATCTCCCCAAAGGAATAAAAACCAGCTTTTCAAATACTCACAGAAATTTCAAATCAGTTCTTTTGTTTTGCAAGAGGGTTTAAATTAATGTTATTTAGCACATAATACATTCATTTTTAAACTCTGTGCTTCTTCATTACTAACCTAGGCTTGCTCTCTTTCCAGTGTCTGGTGGTACTACCTCGTCAACAGTGTTCTGAAGCCACTGTGTCCTTCGTTTTATTTCTGCATTCATCTTCCATCATGCAATGTTCCATGCACTTAACTTTTTGACTCTCTTTAATTCATTGTGTTGAACATAAACAATTACTTCTATAAAGATATTTTATAATTCATCTACCTTGATTCAAGTTTTTTTATAGTTATTTATTATGTAGTAATATGCATACATTCACATGGGGTGGGGAGGACCACCCAAACATCTCATTCAGTTTCTGAAGGTCATGGTAAGCCATGCTTCCTTTCTATCCATACCGGCCTATGCAGGTAACTTTTCTGAAATCTCTTATGAGGTTTCAAAACTTCTCATAAATTCTGTCATTATATAGAAATACAATGATCCTGGGGACTTCCTTAAATATAATGCAAGGATTTTAAGCATCAAATCACTCTGATGTGTCAGAAGGGAAGTTAATGAAATAATTCGCCTTATTTCTATTCCAAGTAGTATGACTTTAAAGGGAAGGTTACCCTTTTAATCTATGTAAATTGCCCAGAAGAGTAATAATAGGTTTTAAAAAAATTTTATATTTATTTATTAAAATAAATTTAAGATAAAAAGAAAATAAGAGCAAATAAGAAAGTAAGATTAAAAAAATGGATAACTTTTTATAGGGGAGGTGGGTTGACCCTGGCTGGCAGTCAAACACTGACCCAGACAAACACCGACCCAGACAAACAGCGACCCAGACAAACACCACACCCCTTTCATGTGGAGTGGAGGAAAAAAAGAGGAAAGTGATAAAACGTGAATGAAGAATGAAGAAAACGACAGTTGGACAGGGAAAGCAAGATCTGTGTATATCAAATGGTAGATGAAATTTAATGCTTCTTTAATGCTTCTGATAGAAAACAGAAACTGGAAAGAAAAATATGTTATATATATTTCTTGTTCTAGAACTACATGTGCAACTGAAACTCACCATTATGGTTAGTTCTGGGAAAGCAGTTGCTCATCATATTATAACCATTTGTTTTTACAGTTCTATGTCTTTGAATACCAACATGTCTTTAATGGGAGATTCATGCTCAGACACTGGTATAAATTTGGATGTTCTGTCTTAGTCTGCTGCATTATATTTTACAAAGTTTTACAGTGAAGTCATGACACTGAAATATTACAATCCTTATTTGTGTTCCCATCTAAAAAGGCCTCGTGTTTCATGTAATGATTGCCAGTTGGGTAGGCAGGCAGCAAAACACATTGATTTTCAACGCTCTGCTCACCCAAGCCTCCCACAGCAGATCACTCTTCAAGTAGCATACACAGATATTTTAAATTATGCAGCTTTTGCAACCTGATATTAATGCAGGTAGAATTTCCTTTTTGTCTTTTTACAAAGTCTGTTGATTAACTTGAACAAATGCCAGTTATGAGTCAGCTGGCATACAAATTCTAACTACTGCTGGATTTTCTAGCAGATGTCCATGATGACCAATTTTTCTAATGAAATGTCATTTGAGAATTACCAGAAATACTTTCCTTAAACTGATGAGATTGAAATCTTTACATTTGTTATTGACTTTCTGTCCCTATTCCTACACAGAACAATTTTTGAAAATGATGTTGTTTGCTAAATCACCAGAGTCTTGCTCAAATGATTTGCCATATATTTACTATTCTCTGCTAAACAAGTTACTTTGCTAGTTATTTATTATGTAGTAAGGTTTTGCTACATTTTAATTTAAAACATTCAGGTCCTAGTTCCTATATGTTAAAGGAGAATTAGTAGCTATATTTTTCATTTCTTTAAATCGTCAGGTGTTTGTTAGAGTACCTGTAAAATATAAACTAGAATGATAAGATGCAATTGCTTCTCTATCACAGAATTCAACTCTAGTTTTCATTATTTGTGCTTCATATTAAAATTTCCATATCCCATTTTAAAAGAGATGTAAAAATGGTAATGTTTTCACCTAACTTTTAAGCTCTAGTTTTATTTTTAGGATACAAAATATCTTCTTTACATATTACTCTTTGTACATAGGATTAATGCTGAGAATACAAACTCTACCTCAATTCATTTGTCACAAGTTTGATAATTTGCAAGAAACTGCAGTCTTGGGAGCTTCACCTTTAAAATTTTGAATGAGTAGGGATGTGTATAGTTTCTACACCTAAAGTAGTTTGTTTTCACAGTTTTAACAGATTGTTCCAAAGGTTACATGGTATATCAATAATGGTTTATTGAGACATTTTTCCCTGTCTGTCCTCCATAATAGCAAGAAGAGACTGAAGCTTATCCTCTATTCCTATAAATTGTTATTAAAAAATACTGTGATGAAATAATAAACATTTTTATAAGATTTTTGTTTTGTTCATGTCTAGTTGGTTTGGACTTTCAAATGACATACTATCACTTACAGAAATGAGCCTGGTCTTCAGGCAGTGCAACTATTAATGTAATCTGAGATTTTGAGGCATTGCTCTTGTTTTTCCACTCTTAATAAAGAACGTTCCAGTCCTAGAGAGCAAACCATTGACTAACTATTATAAAAATGAAGGCCACTTTTAAGTAACAGAACTGACAAAAGAACAGATTATTTCTGCCAGGGCTGCCAGACAGAAAACATCATTCTAACCTTCACCCAAGAATCAAATGCTTATTGATTATTGCTTAAGGTACAACCTTGAAGATTAAATGAAGACATCTTGCTGAACACAACTGCAATTTTTGTAATGGAAAAGCAATTTTCAGAAGGCATTTTTGACAAAATTTTGTAATGCAAGTTATTTGTAAAACTTGAGGTCCAGAAACTCGGATTAAGTATAAACTTGTCTGTGAAAAATAAATATAGTATAAGAATCTGAAATGCATGGAATGTTAGTGAGCATGAGTAGAAGAGACAAAGCACAGTGATGGCAGCATACACATTGAGTTTGGAAATGCATTCATGTGTATCATTATTGAAAAAGTAAAGGAAATCCAACAATTTGTTCAAACATTTACAGGTATTTCTCAGCACTCATTCTGCTGTCCTCTTCTGAAGACCTCCTAAATAAACAGAGAATTTGTGAAAGTATGAAAGAAATTTTGTGGAAGCTAATATAAAATACTATTTCAACAGCATTTCTCTCTTAAGAGGATGTGTGTAACAGTACTTCCTAGACTTTCTAACTAATTTATGTCTTCCAACAGTGTCAATTCTATACTTGTCATGGAAGGTATGACTAGGTTTCCCAATCCCCCAGAGCATGTGTTGCTGTATTTCTATAGCTGAGCTCTAGCAGATCTGAGAGGAGAGAGAACCATAATAGTAGTTTATGAAAATCACACTATGATCTTTTTCTTTCTTAATTCAATTTAGTTTGCAGAGATATGTGCCTAGGCAACTTGGGCAATCAGGATTTTGAAGTTTATCAGTAATTAATTCCTCCATGAAAGCAAGGAGGAGGAGTTATATATTGCAGCTTATTCCTTATAATACTGTTGTTTATAATATTTTGTCTCTAATTGGTAGTGAAGTTGTATTTTATGCCAAAGGATTGTTATATAAATTTTTTGTTAGGACAGTGTTCATGACAGAAGAATTCACAATTCTACAAAGAATTCTGTGTATGCTAAATTTTTCTTATATCTCAAGAACAGGCAACCGTGGTGAAGAACATGAAAATATGACTGTGTCAAGTATGATGCTAATATGTATTTTTTTCCATTTATTGAATAAGCTTATTCTAACAGAAATTCCACAGCCACACAGAAATATACTACTTTTTGCTTTTTTAAAAAAGATAGAATTATAAACAGAGGAAACTAAAAAAAAGATCTATGAACCTTAAACTAAAAGTGAAATCTTCTATATACACTACAGCTCTATAGTATAAATACAAATATTAAAATAATATACTATTAACTGACTGGAAAACATGTAAATAACTACAGTAGTAAATGAGACAAATTTTAAAAAGTGAGGAAACCCTACAGTTTTTCAGTTTACAATAAGTAATTACCACTAAGAAATGGAAAAAACATAAACAAACACAATGGCATTACAATATTCTGCATCATTCCCAGCAAGAAATGGAGCAAGAAATGCAGGTTATTTCTTTCTGTTCCTAACCTTTCTACTGTGAGGGAGAAAAAATCAAAACCAAAACAAAACAAAATGTAGGAAAAACCTTAAAAGACTAAGTCTAAGAAAAAGAGCAGAATTGAGATCCTTTATTAATTGTTTTTGATTAGACAGAGAAGACCCAGAACACAGAAACCCCAATAGGCTTGATACTTCGCTTTTGCAGTTGCATACAAGTCAAAATGATTTTTCATCCTTTTACACTCAAATGTGTTTCTAGAAGAAATGAGAGTTATGATACATGTGACAAGGGAAACTATTTTATATGATAAAATTCACAGTGGGAATGGTGTACAGCACTCAAGAAGTGAACATTCCTTTGATACCTTTTCATTGGAGCTACAGCAATAGCTTTCAAGACCTTGCCCAAATAAACAGTTTTTCAGGAGAGGAATTAATTGAAGTAGAATAGCCAATCTATTTTTAACTGATTCATTCCCAAGAGTTACTGATTGTTATGTTTAATGAGAACTCATCCACTGATTTAGTCACTTACCAAAATCCTCTCAGGCACTAGAACTAGTCAACAGAATATGTAGCCCTTCAATAATGGTTCTGCTTACAATTCCTAATGGTCAGTTCAAGATTTCAGCCTTGTATCTGCATCATTAGATAAAATGATGATATGTCTTTAAGCTCCAACTATTAATCATGAATGGATATGAGACCCAGGGATCTAAGTCTCTGAGATACTTGACTATGTACCATGACTGAGAAATACAGCAATCTATTTCCTTAGAAAGAGTCATCTGAGACATTTGGAAAATACTATATTATAAACAAATATATATAATTTTTATTCCAAGAGTCCCATAGAAATGAGATTCCAAAATGTCAAATTCAAGAAAATCAGACTTTCTACATTTCATTTTCCAAAATTAGAGTATGTAGGATGAGCATATCTGTCTATACTGAAGAAAGTTTGTACTTCTGAACATGTAGTTAGGATATAGTTAAATCACATCTCCATTCTTATGGCTATATATTATTGGAGGTGCATTCTATTCAATGAAGAAGCCAGAATTTGAATTTGTCTATTCACTCTTACTGAATAGAACAATAAAATTTGGTGTTTGTTAAAAGCATTCTTAAATTAGTTAATTAACCAAGAACTGTAGAAATTCTGGACTTAAAACTTGTGAAATTCATTAGTGGTTTAAGACAACCAGTGAAGAAAAGCAAAATCCATGTAACTAATAGATATGTGCATTCAGATATTTCCATTTGCATGTTACCTGGAAGAGCTGAATAATTCATCAAAGCAACATAAGAATATTCCTATATATTTAAAGAGTTCAAACAATATGGAATCCATTGCTAGACAATCTTCTTTTCTTTCTAAAAAAAAAAGAATGAAGAAAATTTATTGAATTATTACTATTTTTTTTCACAGCTCTAATTACTAGGCAAAGCAAAGTGCTTCAAAGCTTTCTGTACTATAAATATTGTATAATACATCGGAATTTTCCTTTTACACTTCATAAACAATCATGAGGAAAAAGACCTGACTGTATCTAATGTTCCCTCAAAAACCCTATAGAAGTTTTATAAATCACATTTTTAACACTTCTTATCTGTGCAACTTAGAAATTATCAAGATTAATATATTTGAAAAATCTGCAATATTCCAACTGATGTATTAACTTCAAGGATGTTGATGTATTAGACTTGAAGTCTATCCTTAAGAGAATTTCTCTTAATGAGTAAATTGGCAACCATTTACTGAAAAGGTCCTCTTCAGTATACCATCACTGTCCCTTTTATGAAATCTCTCACCATCCATCCCCTATCTCCTTGTTCTTCCTTTGGATCATCCCTATATCTTTAAATGCTTAAAAAATGATAGGAGATAAATTTGCACAATGTGAATATCAACGTGAATGTTAATGTTTCAAAGCCAGTAGAGTTGCCTCTGCTGGGTCATTGAGAGATGCAAGCATTCAGAATTTGAATAAGACCAGGAGATCAAGATTTTCATGATTCTTGCATAAAACCTGACAGGTGTGTTTTTCCTCTTGCAAAGAAAGAATTCATTTAAGTTGAAACTTCATTCCCCTGAGGGGACAATGAAAGTGGCCTTTATGGGAGGAAAGGGAAATGAAGGATGATCTGAACTGTTAAAATGAAGATTAGATTTTAATTTTTTTTTAGTCCTCTTCAGTGTCAGGTATGCATCCTCTACCTTTATCTTACATCTAGATATTGCAGGAAGATCCTGCTGTGAGATGAATGAAGAAAAAACCAAACCAGATTGATTCTTCTATGCTTGCTTTACAAGATGAAGAAAAAACATCTATCAAATTTTTAGCCCTTCCAAAGAACTATAGTTATGAAGTACAAGATTGTTTTGGTTGTAAATTAAATGTTTATTAGCACTGCTAGCTGCCAAGATTCTGTATAACTCACTTATATACATGAATTGTAGTTGCATAAACTGGCTACATTAACTCTCAAGGACTTCCCGAAAAAGTCAAGGTTATATGAACTAACCTGAAGAATAACTGCTTGTCTAGACTTGATAACAGACACTAAGAGAGAAAAAAATGACAGTTTGATTCAGAGACAAATACAAGTCAGTCTTGAATGCCTGGCTTCCATTTTTCTGAGATGAGGTATCTGTCTTTAAAAAGACCCAGTACCAAACATCCTGTCAGATTAAAAGGGCAGACATTGCAAGGTATCAACAAAAATGATGTTATACAGACCATTGAAAGAAAAAATGATTTTATTATCTTGACTCATCTGTTATATATTTATTTTGCTGTCTATTCTCAGCAGTTAGGATACATGGAAAAGAATAAAAGATGTGCTCAATGGCTGAACTGATTTCAGGTGTGGTGCACCATATTAGACATGAAGAGAGAGATATATTGAAAAGCATGGGGATAGTAGTAGTGAATAGTTTTGGGTCATGTCACCTTAAAATTGTTATTATATTTAGCAAACAAATATTATATAGTTAAATATGTTTCTAGATCTAATATTTTATTGATGTTACTTCAGCATGTTACATTATATTGCAATATGCAGCAAATTAATCTGCCGTTTCTATTTTTTTAAAAGTATCCTGAAAAACATGATCCATTCACAAAGAAACGATATTAATCAAGGACCGCCTTCCTAGCCATTATTGCAACAACAACAAAATAATCCAGATAAATATTGGCTCTTGTCTATGAATTATTTTTGTTTCTATGTATGTGGTGTATTGACCCCACAGCAGCTGAACATCCACACAGTTGCTTACTTGCTCCTTGTCCACACCCAACTGGATGAGGAAGAAAATAGGAAGCACAGGAGTAACAAAACTCATGGGTTTAAATAAAAACAAGGAGTCATTCACCAGATACTGCTGCAGCCAAAACAGGATTAACTTGAGGAACTGAAGTTAATCTATCGGCAATAAACATTTAGTCACTGATTCAGGTACTAGGAAATAAAGGAGACAAACATTTAGATACTTAGGGCTAGATACTCTCCTCCCTGCTTCCCAGACTCCACTGTACTCAGTCATTAACTTGTTATTACCACAGGTCACATTCAGTTGCCTCAGTGATGCAATGGCTGGCACAGGTAGACAGGATCAGGATGTAGCATTTTCTCTCTTCATCTCTTTCCTTCCTGTTCATTCCAGCATGTCTCTTTCAGAGACTGCAGTGTCATCAGGGGTGTCTCTCCTCTGGCATGGACTCATCCGTGGGCTGCAGTCCCTTTGGGGAAGTACCTTGTCCTCCATGGAGCATCTTATACACCAATGACTTTGGTGTTCCGTCATTTCCTTGTTACATTCCTCCTACTCTTCTGACCTTTCCTGAATGTTTTCATGAGCATCACACACTTGGTGTCAGGCTCAGCTTTGGCCTCCAGTGGGTCCATTGTGGAGCTGCCTGGAACCAGGTGTGTCTTTCACAAGGCAGTCCCTGACCTCCACAGAAGGTATGTCTGCAGCCCCCCACTACCAAAACCTTGCCATTTATACCCAATAAAATATATTAGAACATCACATATATAAGGTGGGGGTTTTTTTTGCATTAAAGCAGTCCACCTCCATACACCATGTTATCATAAATTTGTATTAAAAAATTATACATGCATGTTCATTGACTGCAGAAGACCCATAAAGTGCATACCCAAAAATTCAGTACAAAACTCCAGTATTTTTATTTACTACATAAATGTCTATGTGACAATAAATAATAAAGGACTTTTTCTACAGCACTATGTTTTTGCTTCTTGAAGGTCAGTGCAAATTGAAGACTGTTTAGCTATATATGTATAGTTTAGAGTATAATCACTTCTGATCAAGTGGCATTAAACAACTCCACAATATCAGTATGAATTATCTAGTCAATGGCCAGAGAGCTGTTATACTAGTTGCTATTAACTGGAATGTGAAGAATGATTCTTGGGCTGTAACTGCCATGTGAGGCAAAAGTTCAGATCTCTTTGAATGACTTCTCTGTGTGCCGGTCTTCCATTATTAAAATGAGATGTTAATACTTTCTTCTCTGACATCTGCATTGTGAAGATAAATATGTGCTCATGATAGAAGACACATATTCACTCAAAGAAGCAGTTGTAAGTGCTAGCTGGGTGATTGTTGAAGGTTTGAAACTAATCTTTCAGCAAGAGTGAAGTTAGACAAGTTTTCGAAATGTTAATTTGTCAAAATGAATATATTAGGATCACAAATATTTTTTTTTCGTAAGTAATGAAAGAATATTACATTTTATGAAAGCTTTTTGAAAGCATATAAGCAACATAGTGATTTTCTGATGCAAAAGCAAACCATATATTTTCTAAGATATTTTAATCAAAATTTTTTTAAAAGCAATTTGGCTTAGAGTATTTTGTTTTCAAAAGACATAGCCATGTATCCATACTAAATTCTGTTTTTTCTGGTAATTTAAGGCATCTAGATACTACCAAAAGTTGGGTTTGGTTTTGCTTTTTTACTCTACTGGGAGGCCTATCACTGGCATTCAAACTATCAGACATCTTTACTCGGAAAGAATCAGAGGGCCAGTCATTGTAGTTTATGTTCTTAACAGCTTCTTCCCATTAAAAAAAAAAAAAAAAAGATCTTCAGCTATAGAAGTCCCAGATAATCATGCAGTTCCTTTATGTGTATGATGAATGTTATCTCACATTTATTAAGAAACAACTACTTCAAAGCAGTAGTACGTATGGAGTTGTTTATGATTTAAAAGATGATAGTACTACAGGATTTAGAAACCATTCTTTTGTGGTTTTCTTTTTCTTTCATCTTTAGTGATTGATGATAGTCATGGAAAGCTTACTGAGACAACTGAAGTTCTTAACACTCACAGGACAAACATAAATCATAGAAACAAATACTTAGCTATTAAAAAAAACCAAAAAACAAAAAACCTTCAACCAGTCCCATAATAGCAAGCTTAGTAGGAAATGTTCATGTTAACTTTGATGCTAGCTGTCAGGTTACCTGAAAACTGCAAGAAAGTTGGCCTGCCACCTAAGAGATGGACATTTAGGTATAAAATGGAAATTTCCTCTTTTTGCTTAGCTGTTTTTGAGTAGTAAGAATTTTTCAGGGGAAAGATTTTTCACTGTATTTAAAAAGGAGATATTTAAGCTGCTCCTTTCCTATCTTTTCTTCTCATTTGTAATGCAGAATTTATAGCAGCCCTGAAGGTAGCTGAAAACCTACCATCTTAATCAGAAAAAAAAGGTACAGTAAAGTATGTTTTATCCTTTAGGAGATGAACACTGTGAGAGTTATAAAGAGTTGGTGTTAGAGAGGAGGTGGTAATAGTTTGGTCTGCTGTGGTTGGTAGCAGAGATTGATTTTATTAGATGTCAGTGTAGAAAGTAGATGTCTCTGTTATGCCTTTGAACCTTTACGTTACTGATGGCTCTGAACTCAGTAAAGAAAGGCAGACATATTTTATGCAGTTTATTTGTATGTACTGAAGGCATTTTATGTGCAATTTACTCATTGTACTGACTGACTTTTTCATGTTTCGCTACAGACAGCTTCTTTATTAATAAAAATTATGATCACACAAATGCCTAAATCGTTGAAGAAACAAACCATGCTATGAAAGCAATCAGGTTTTCAAATGCTATGGTGATGGGTGCAATCTAAGAATAAAACAAACAACAGACATAATCGTATTAACCACATTTCATGTAAAATTATTAAGAAATTATCATCTGTCTTTATAGGAAATAAAGTATTTCCACAGCTTTGTAATCTCCCAGTATTTTTAGGATGTTTATTCAATTGGATAAAACTGTCTCCTGGATATCACAGAATCACAGATTGTTAGAGGTTGGAAGGGACCTCTAAAGATTATCTAGTCCAACCTTCCTGAGAGAGCAGGATTGCTTTGAGTACATCACACAGGAACAAGTTCAGGCAGCTTTTGAAAGTCCCCAGAGATGGAGATTCCACAACCTCTCTGGGCAGCCTGTTACTGCACTCTGTTACCCTCACAGTGAAGAGGTATTTCTTCATGTTGAGGCTGAACCTCCTGTTTTCCAGTTTATGGAGATTGCCCTTAGTCCTTCCTCTGGACACCAAGAAGATCCTGGCCTCATCTTCCTGACACCGACCCTTTAGATATTTATAAGCATTGATATGATTCCCCCTCAGCCTCCTCTTCTCCAAGCTAAACAGACCCAGCTGGTTTGATTATTTTACATCTTTATGCTTTAAAGTATTTAAAGTAAATTGAAATCCAGCATACATATCCACTAAAGTGTAATGTCAAGAGTGGTCCAAGCTACAGGAGAAGCCTTGTCAATACTACTATAAATTTAGCTTTTACAAATTCTCAGCATATATCCAGCTTCTTCTTTCATTTAAAAGCTACAATCATGTCTGAATGTTTGAAATGTCAAGTGACTTCAAGAAAATTCCGTATTACCTAGCTCCAGCTGCATTTTTATGTCTTTCTGATGATGTAGCACAATATCTGATTCTACACAACAGGATGAAGTGAAACCATTTAAGCCAACTTCATGTTACACATAGAGTACCTGACACTGCCATGGTATCTTTGAAGATGGTATCCTCCCTTCTATTATGTTAGTATTTATGCATTTTTCCATAGTGCACTAATTAATTTTCACTGAACATCATGAGACCAAATTTATATATTAATCTTGTATACTTTATCCATTGTGCTAAGTATGTGTATGACAATATAATGTCCCCAAAAAGGCTGAGTCCTTGGATAAAACTATTAGAGTTGAGTATAGTCATGATGAATTTTATTTTCTATTATGCTTTGTTTATATTCATGTTTTTCATGAAACAGAAGCTTTAGTTTTCACAAGATGAACTGTGTAATGTAATTCCTTTTCAGTAGATTTTTCTGTAAGATGTCAGGAAAAAAAAAAAAATGGAAGTCCTTGACCATATGACTCTTCTTAAACATTTTGTTTAGAATCACTGGAATACTAACCTGCAGCTCATTCAGCCAGCTGCTAGATTAGTAGAAATTTTTTTGGTCACTTACAAACTGTAGCAGAATATTATAAGTCAGCTAAATTGTCAAGGAAATTTGCTTTATTGCAGTCTAAATATTTTAAGAGTAAATAGATGTGCAGACAAACAAGAAGAAAATGTTAGAACAAACTTACTGGAGAAAAAATGTTAAGCTTTATCATACAAACTGTTTGGTCAGTTTTAGTCAGCAATAATCTTCTGAGTGTTGTGCTTCATTTGATTGCAATAGTTAATGATGTACCTCTGTATGCAGAGTCACCTTGTCTGAATTATGAGCAAAACATCCTATTTGCATAAGCTTGCTTCTTAATAAAAAATTGCAAAACCTTTCTATTGCTACAAAATACAAAAATATTTTGCTATGACCTGAATATTCTTTTCCCGCTAATGATTTTTATTTAATTTTCCTTACTTAAACCTCTAATTTTGTGACCTTATCAAGAGACTGCTATGTCAATCCTGTGTCAGCTTTGAATTACATTACAACAATTGCTACTGGAAAAATATTCTGAGCCAAAAAAACCAACTAATTCTAAGTCTTTGTATTTGTAATCCAAGCAAAATACAGATGAAGAGAAAGCATCCAATGAAAAATTGAAGTTTGTTAAACTGTTTAGGAATAGAAATACATGTGAGTCTTTTAGAGCAGGAAAACACTGTCTTAACCATCACAAAAACTTTACAGTGATCAGATACAATACACCAAGGCCTGCCTATCTGATGTAGAATACATAGCTTACAAAAAGGAGAGTCATTAAAAGCTAGTAACAATCTCAAATACCAGTAAAGTCCAGTTATAACTAAATCTTTAGATGATAGAAAGTGTTGTAACCATATAAAACCCAAACACTAATCTTACTTAGTCCTGTTTTGTTGATTCACATTCATAAATTTCAAGGTCAGTGAGATAAAAGTTTAAGTACATATGTGTAAATATTAATTCTGTTGGATTTCAGCCTTCATACTTTAAAGGATTTCCATGAAAGTTTCTAAACACAGTATTAAGGTTAATTGACTCTGTTCAGGAATATTTCAGAGAAGAATATATTACGTGAGACCTCTTCCTTTATCTCATGTATCTTTTCAAAGAGACACCTTTCATCCTGAGCAAGGGCCAGGTTTGTAAATTAAGAAAAATTCGTGAGGCAAAAATAAAACTACACTGTAATATTAGGTTAAAACTGCTACAGCATGTACTTCAGATACTTCATTCAAACAACAGGATAAGACCTGTTCTTAAATTTGTACATTAGAAAAGAAATTGCTCTTAGAGTAATATTATTTAGATAAATTACAGCTAACAGTCCACAGATGTATTTGCATGGAAGAAAAAAACCACTTTGATTTTCACAAGCATGGGTAGGATTTAAGCAGTAGACATTGTTGTTTCCATTGTTTTTCAGAAGTTAAATGTCTAACCATGTTCCATGAAAGGAGGAAAATTGTGGAGTTTTTTTCTGGGAAGTACAGCTTGAAATTACCACAGAATTCAGACTGAGTCATGTTGACAAAGATTGACTGATCTTTCCAAATATAATAGAGTTTAATAACGTGATTATTTCTGTGTGACTGCAATGTTGAATTCAACTACTTTGATACTTTTGTTTGTTTGCTTTCTTTAAATTAGAAAAGATTGCTTGTATTGGACTGAAAATACCTATATTGCAAGATCTTAAACTGCTGAGATTTGTTTCAGTCCTGATAGCCAAATCTTACTTTGCATTACTTTCCAATAATGCTGGAATATCTGAATACTCAATTGAAAAAAAAAAAAACAGAAGAGCAAATAAAATACAGGAAGAAAGCTTGATTTATTTCAATACAAGCTTCTTAAAAGAACACTCCCAGCTAGGACTTCTGATGAAAATCTTTAAGCTTCAAATTAAACCAGATTAAGTGAACTGTACCTGAGCCAAAAACAAACAATGTTTACCAGCAGCCCAGAAGGCTAACCATATCCTGGGTTGCATCAAAAATGCATGACCAGCAGGTCAAGACAGGTGATTCTGACACCCTACTCCACTCTGGTGACACCCTATGTGGAGTACTACGTCCAGTCTGGACTCTCTAGGAGTTACATGCCACAGATGTTCATATGTGCATTCTCTTAAAAAGATACGTACCATAAGGATGATTAATAAATACATCTTTTATTGAACCAATTGAAGGTCAGTCATAGATTACAGCAAATCCCTGTGCCAGCAGTAGAATGAATAACATTTACATTTTAAACAGAAAATATTTAAGAAACATGTAGACTTGGTGGTAGCAGTACTCTGTTACATAGTTATTTTGCAAAGAGCTTAATGTATTGTCCAGTATAGTTTATGAGAGGTGGCAACAAAAATTTTAACACTTTTAAAGGATTTTTCTATCTCTCCTTACAACTAAAGTGCCTTTATAAGAGCAAAGGTACTTTAGCAGGAAATGTAAAGACAGCATAGTCCAGCAGCAGCTAGTTTTATACCATAATTTTTAGTTCAATTAAATTCTGGTAATCCCCAAGGTATTACATAAATATCACAGTCTGAACTCTCATGTGAGGAATCAGCTCCTTCATAATGATATACATGGAGTAAACATTCTATCTTTATTAATTTATGTCTATAGAGAAATTGTAAAATATTTTCCTTGTTATTCTTAATTATGAAAAAATAACTAGAGTTAGAAATCCTGTGGAAGACAAAGGAACAAATGCCTTTTTTTCTGGCTTGTTATGCAATCATGTTTGCTGTCAGCCTCAAGATGGATTCTCAATGTTCCTTGTAAGAACAGAACAAGGTGCTATCCGTATTTCTCTTCCTTCACCTGCTGTCAAGGACCTGTGATACCTGTTAGATTTGATCAGCTTATTAATTTTCCCATGTCTTAGTATTTCTATCACACTTTGTACACTAAGGATTTGAGTACAGCTGAGACAGCACCACAAAAAAATTATAAAATCAGGATGATGAATAGTCTCAAGTCTGGCCCTTATTATGTCATATTCAAGTATCTTGAAACCATCACATTCAGAATGTTTTGAGATCAAAGAAATCAATAATGCACAGCAATCAAAAAAAGTTATAAAGGAACCTAGTCTATCCTCAATGCCTCTTTTTCTCCAGATATTTTATCTCCTCTGGCTGCAAATCTTGGAAAATCTGAACACTATAATAACTAAACTTCATAGCCTTTTTTAATCTGTTTCTCTCTCTGTTGTCTTCTTAACCTTCTCATGCCCACTGATAAAGAGCATCAAGCCGCTGTGTGTGGATCAGGATTAGTTTGTTAAATAATTTAATACCTTATGTATAGGTTACAATATTTTGATCAATTTAAAATTTAACAACTTTTTTTTTTTTCTGTTCCTATTCTTAATATACTAATTTGGAAAGCCACTACAGTACTGCTGATAATTTTATATGTAATATAAAACTTTATTGCTATAATGGCTTGATGAACTACAAGATGGACTGTATATTTCCTAAAAAAATACTTCTATGCATTAGTTATATTTATAAACTTATCTATTAGAATAAATTGTAAAACAAGCAAACATAAAGTAAATTTCCTTTTGGTATTTTCCTTACTGTAGTTATTTTTTCTTATACAGAGAAAAGACAGGAAAGAAAAGTAAAATTCTATTCAATCATTATTTCAGTATACCAAAGTTAATCTTTCTAGACATCCCACACATCACTGTGAGGAATATGAGCTCTTAATTACTGTTGGTCAAAATCTCTTATTTACGGGCACTGTGTGTGGGGGTTGTACATCCACAGAGTTTTTTGGTGACTCATACACAGCCATGGAGTTACATATGCTCTTTATACTTCTCACACCAGTCTACACTCCCTGTTGTCTGAATCAGAGTATTCATCAGAGTTCTCTTTGGCTTTCCAGCAAAAGCACTTCGGTTTCTCTCACACTGAGATCAGGTTTTGTGCATAAAGAGGAAGAAGTCTGGTTTTCTATCATATCGTTAAATTAAAAATCATTAATTCATGACACATTTGAAGAACATAGAAATATGGATAAGATTAAAACAAATAGGTCTATTATTTATATAATTTATAACCTTCTATCAAAGTCCCAAGGAGTCATTCAGATGAATTATAATGAATATTGAAACAAAATCATCAGTGTTCTATTGTTCCTGAGTCCCACTGTACAATTGGATGTAGCTAGAGGAGGATTTGCAAGGTGTAGCTAGTGATGAAAGTACTACAACCTCAGAACATGAAATAGAGAAAAAGAAATCCTCAGAGATGCTAATTGAGAATTTCAGCTACATACTCAGCTCAGTTAAGAACTAAGAACATCAACATGAGGATAAGACACTTCCCTAAATGCCAAGAGATTCATACTAATCACATTTTAATTGACAGATTCTGTTTTTTACTTAAATCCATGAATCTTTGGGTTTACACTTCCAAATAATGCATTTAGGTTAAATCATCTTTTTGGGATGACAAATGAAAAGGGAAGGTCAAATCACAGTATTATTTTCATAGAAAACTCACAGATAGACCACATCACACTAAGGTTTAACTTAACATCAAATTTTTCATTCCTCCTGCAACCAGTTACTTGTCAGTGAAGATTTAGTGTACTGTATACATTAATTAGATTTCTATAGACAGAGAACAAACTGTAATAGCATACAAAGAAAAACAGCAAGTATGTGTCTTTCATCATACAACAGACCCTTCTGTTGACTAACAGCCCAAATAATCTTCTGACTAGTAAGAAATCTCCCTCTTCAATATACAGCTACATATTCTACAGAGAAATATGGTCACCTGCTGTGCAGATCAGGATTTGCTTAAGAATGTATTCCACAGTGAAGAGGAATTCAGTGTGGAAAGGAAAAGCAATTCTAGGAGTAACTTTGTAAAAAAAAACCAAAAAAACCTTCTCAAACAATTTTCTTAACTCCAACAGATTTAGCACATGCTCAAATATAAATACAGTCTCCATGTCAGCAGTGCAATACTGCTTCATCTTAATTTTTTCTACTTGGACCTGAATTAAAAATGTGAGATATACAGTCATGAAACACAAAGGTCTTTTTTATATAGATTTGGTATTGTGATAGATCATGTCCTGCTATAATCACCTAAGCAATGTTCCAGAGACAATTTTTTTTTCCTGATTAAATATGCTGGGGAGAAAAAACTTTCCTTTTTTTCACTGCAAAAATATTTTGCTTTAGTGCAATCTTGTAAACTGTTGTATGGATTCTCTGAGTGGAATATAGTTAAGTATTGATGATCTATTTTACACTTAACAAGCTCTCACAGTTCATTAATTGCAACTTATTAGGTTAATATTAGGTTTTGTGACAAACATTTCTTTTGACACTCTTAATAGTTTATTTAGAAACACGAAAAGAGCTTTGAATATGGAAGAACAGTAGATGACTCAAGAGTCATACAAATACCGAGAGGTGTCTTGGTGACTCAGTGTTCTTTGCTAAGGAAAATAAACCACCTGTTATCACAGAGGGTCTAGATACTACAAGATTGTGCTGCATAACAGAGGCAAACTTATGAGCTACAGAACTCAGGAAAGGATTCTGAGGAGTGAAATTAAAAATCCACTACTCTTTCTTCAAATCCCAACAAATGACACTTGCGGGTTCCCCAGTGTAGCAAATGAAGCACAACTAAACACCTCAGCAAAATGATGGCTGAGATGGTTTTCACTTGCATTCACTTGATCCTTCAGGGAAGAGAGCAAAGGGAACAAGATAATGATATCAATAGATGCATCCAGGACAGGTGTTATTTAAATTGCATGCATATCTATTGAGATACAGTACTGTCTGAGAGCAGTTGGCATTGTATCTCTTTGGGATTTGAGGCTGAGAAGAGGAACTATAAAGCAAAAGAACTGAGAAGACTGAGATAGAGACTGAAATGATTCCTGTGCATTTTTAATATGTAGAGGGAGGTAAACAAAACTATAGCAACAACCAGTCCAATACCAGTAGATAAGAAGGAAAGCATAGTAGGTTATTAAGAACAGAACTGGAACTCATATTGATCAAAACAGTAATCAGGTGGTTTTGACTATGCCTAATATTATTGTCAGACTCAGTGTGATTTAAAAGAAGCATCATTCTATTTGTACCCTAAAATATAAAGAACTTGATTGAGGAAATGAGGAATTTGAATTTACAGTGTAGTATGTGAAACCAAAAAAAACAAATACTTGGAAATATGAAAATAAAAGAGAAAATAAAAGAGGTTGGCTGTTGTAAATGGTTCACACTAATAAAAGACACATGATGCTGGGGAAAAAAAGTGTAGCAGAACCATATCCTTTTAAATATACATTAAACTCTAAGAAAATAAGAGATTACATGTGTAGAATAACTGATTAAAATTATCTTTGAAAAATTACAAAATTAACATATTGAAATTGTATCCTATGAAAATAAAAAATTACCAAGGAAACTTCACCTGACTGAACAAGAAATAATGTCAAAAGTATGCTGGAAAAAAACCAAAGGTATTGCAGAGGTGAAAATCAGAGCCATAAAATTAAATAATGCACACATCTACAAAGCCTAATACATTCAGGTCTGTAATTTTACAATACTAATTAAAATAAGTTATTTTCTACATTGAATTTGCCCCCAAAAATGCAACTAAGAAAATAATCATATGCCTCTGAGACATCTGAAAAACTGAATATTTCTTTTGACTTAACATTGCAGATCACAAATGAAACAAAAGTGTGGCATGGAATAATCTAACAATCTAAAATGTAGTGAAGGAGGTTGGATTGCATCATCCTATGGAAAGATTTTTTGTATTGTTTAACTATTAAAATGCAGAATTGTATAAAAGGGGGTGAAAATACAACAAAAATTGTATTTGAATGTCCTCAAGACTGGTTAGTCACAAATGAGTCCAGATCATATAAGCACTGATCCTGCAATACTGCATGCACTTAGGCAACACGTCAAAGATGATGATAATTGAGGACTAGCAGTTCAGTAGATTGCTTCTGACCATTCTATGCCCATAGATACAGTCAAGGTACTGATTAGTTTTTATGAAAGACTGTCATCCTTCTTGAATCATTCTAACATAATTATGCTCCTTCAGCTACCATTTCCCCATATTAGGCCTGAATAATTTAAATGCTTTTTCTGTAAATGGGCAATTTTCATGGGTATTTGATGTTGTCTTGGACATTTCAAGTTCAACACCTTTGTGATCAGGTAGTTTTTGCATGGGTTTACATTTTTGTGCATGTTGGGTAGCTTTGCTGAATATTTGAAAATTCAGGCTCTTATTCTTTCTAACTGTTGATTAGTATACAGCCAGAGAGGGATACAGAAAATTAAAGTATGTGTCAGATGTATTTCTTAACATTGCTTTGTTTGTTGGTTGTTTTTTTCTTAAGATTTTTGTTTTCTTTTTTAAATTTTATTTAATTTTAT
>JANIJG010022255.1:0-18309 GCA_024611175.1 Megaceryle torquata | reverse complement strand
GCTGTGCTGAGGACTCCAGAGCTGCCCCAGCCCTGCAGGGGGGTCTCCCCAGAGCCCTGGGAGCAGAGGGGCAGGATTCCCCCCCTTGTCATGCTGGGAGTGGCAGGACCCTTATGATAGACAGGACATGGATTAAGGAAGATCTGACTGCTAGGCCGAGACTGAGATAGTCTGGCATTTCTAGCTGGTAAAATCCTGGGACAGTTCATTTCCACGGGACAACTTTTTGGTGCTCCAGTGTGATGGGCAGAGCCCAGATGGTTCTTTATTCCTGTTAGTCCACATGGGCAAGGATTTTGGCTGTCAGTCTTAGCAGTGGTATCAGAGGGTAACACCAAATGAAACACTCATCTTGCTTCTGTGTGAGATCCAGCTGCCTTGGAAGAGCTATATACCAAAAGCTGTATACCAAGCTTGACCATATTCATGGTCAAGACAAACTGGTGGGGCCATGTGGGGTTGCAGAACCCCCAGTGTTCTTGTCTTCAACCTTTGTCACGTACTGCTTGCTCTTGCAAAAGCTAAAACAGAGATGGATACCTATAAGATGAGGAATTTCTCAAGGCAGAACAAAATGTGTAAGGTGCCTGTGCTACAAAGTAAAAGGATTTTCCAGGAACAGCAGCCCAAACAACAGTCATCTCCCACTAAGTCACGTGGAAATTTGCTTTAATGCCCTGGAAAAACCCCAGCAAAGTTCTTCTGTATTTAGCTAGAATCATATGATATGATTGTTAAGCTGCTTCCTGCTTTTCAGGAAACACATTTGTGTTTCTATCAGGGTTGTTACTACGACTATTTCTATTTACTGGACTTTTTAAGGACCAGAGAGAAGTTCATGTCATAGCAGAACTGTTAATGTGAGAGATACTATTTTCTTTTTTTCAGAATGATAAATATACTGTATTTTGAGACATAAGAAAATGAACAAGGGTCTATACAGTACTACAAAGCTTATATAGCACTTACATTAACGACCAAAGCAAAGCAATATATGTAATCCACACAGTCGATTCACTCTGACAGCTTATAGCAGCCTAGTGAATTCTACTAACCCTGTGGTCACCTTTAGGAGGAAGGTCCCAGGGTCAATGTTGTTCCTTTCACTCCTCTTTAGTTTGAAAGTTTTTCATGCAAGTTAAAAAAAAACCAAACAAACAAACAAAAAAAACCAAAAAAACAAAAAAACCCCAACAACAATAAACACCAAAAAAACCACTTTAATCATTTTGGCTTGGTTTTTGGCTTTGGTTTTTGCTTTGTTTTGTTTGTTTTTTTTCCTGGCTTCCTGAGGAAACAAAGCATGGGAAGTCACACTCTGTGTAAGCATCTGCCCGTGTATCTCCACTGCCACCTTTTTAATTTGTCAACCTCTTGTGACAAAATCTGCAAGAGGCACATGAGTTCCAGAGATATTGCAGCTGCAGAAGACTCTGGAAAAGGCTCAAAAGCCTGAGAACATGGTCAAACCCTTTAAAATGGGAATGGAGACAGCAAGACACATGCACAGAAGCGAACAGCCTAATAAGGCTAAGGCCAACGTACACATCTCTGACACGTTATCCAGATTATATTTTGCCTGGAAAAAACACTCTATTTCATATGGTCATCAAATAGTTTCCTGCTTTGCACCCCCTCTCCATTCATCTAGTTGCCGTGGAAGCTGCGGTGTCACTATACCTGGTGTCACTACTACCTCTGCTCAAACATAGTGCTTGGGGGGGGGGGTTGTTTTAATGCTGCCCACCTGTCTGCTTTGTAACTGTACCTGTCAGTGGCAATAAGGCTGGTGTTTGTGGCTCGGTCCACAAGATGTGATCTGAACTTTGTCATGTTAAAGCACAGGTCACTAGCTCAGAGCAGGGGTAAATCCCACCATCTCGTGGAAAGGAGTTTCTAGCTACATTTACACACAACTTTTCTCACTGTTTGACAAGGAAAACCACAACTCCAACCCTTAATATTAGTGGTTTTGAATTCAGTCACCTTTGCACTTTCAGGCACTTACTGTCTTTCCATTTCTAACACATTTTCTGTCCTTTGGAAACAGAATCACAGAACCTCCTAATCCCAGCGTGGTGGGGGTTGGAAGGGATCTCTGGAGATCATCTGGTGCCACCCCCCTGCTCCAGAAGGGTCACCCAGAGCAGATTGCACAGGATCATATTGTCCAGGAAGGTTTTGAAAGTCTCCAGAGAAGGAGACACCACAGCCTCTCTGGGCAGCCTGGGCCGGGCTCTGACACCCTCACAGCAAAGAAGTTTTTCCTGATGTTGAGGTGGAACAAGTATTTTCTTTCAGGCCCTTTGTTTCTTCCTCTGATTAACCTTAATGCCAACAATAACTCACCCAGAACTTCTTGCAGAGTTGGCCGTGGCAATATTTATGCAACAGCTGGAGCAGCTGGAGCAGAGGGAAGCATGTACCTGCCTGTTTTGTCAGGCAGAATGTGTGTTTGGTGTGGCTATGTTTTTAACTTCCATCCTAATAGGTCACTTAGATACGTAAACAAACAGAGCCAGAGAATGGGCTGCACCGTGTGTTCAACAGAGTCATTAAAATATCCCAGTTAGAGATTTTCTAACAGCTACAACCAAGAGCACAGAACACAAAATTAAGGCCAGAATTAATCAACACTCAACTCTTCAGCCTCTGTACATCAGAGAGTTTGGACAAGTGGGCTGTCTGAAAGACAGAGTGAAAACAAATTTTAGCTGGAATGTCTATTCTCCGTGCTCTGTATCACGCAGAGAATGACTGATGCAACTGTCAGAGGATGATGAATCTGTGATATTGCTGACTTGCTTTTGGAGTTTAGTCAGCTCTGAATAGATGCCAATACAATGCAGAGCTTATCAGTAAAGTCCTGGTGTTTTGAGTGTAGGAAACACTGGAATGAGGACAAAATGGTCCATTAACCAGAAGCCATGCTAAAGACTATCAGGAGAAAAAGCATGTTCTGACCAGGTGAGTACACTGACAGCAGCTAGTCTTGATCAGTCAAGAAGATCCATCTGATTTAGAATTGTTACACTTGTGACAGTAACCAGTGATGGGTGCTGGCGAAAGACCATGGCAGCGCTCCCCCTAGAATGCCCTTCTGCATCCTGGCAATCGGTGATCAAGGCTTTGTTAAACCAAGGAACAGATCTGGACCATCATATTTAATAGTCCTTTTGAAGCATCCCATCTGTTATGTAAGTGCTTTTTTAATCCAGTGACACTTTCAGCCTTCAAAGTCTCCTATGGCTTTGCCTGTCACGTACAAGTGAATTCCACCCTCTGAAGAAGCAGTTCTTTCTGTTGTAAAGCTGATGCCTTAATCTGATACCTCATAATTCTTCTATTTGTGTGAAACGGTGACTAACAAAGAGTCCCTAATGACCACTGCAGCCGTGTGTAAGGTGAAACTTTTAGTACTTGTTTTGTTCTTTCTTTCCCTATCTGTCCAACATTTTCTGAGCTGAAAGTATTAGCCTAATTAATCTGTCTGTGTTTGAGGGGGACATTGCACTCCTGTGACAGTCCTTGCTTAACTCCCTGCTCTATGTGTATGAGGTCTACTGCAGCCTCTGTGAAATGGGAGTGACAGCATTCAGATTTACACAGTACATAGGATACTTCCTGCTCTGGTCTTTATTCTCTGATAAATCCTAACATTGTGTTTGCCCTGTGAATGGCTGCTGAGCTTTTTCTTCATAGAATTATCCACATGACCTCCAAGATGTCTTTTGAGAGTGATGACAGCTAATTTAGATCCCCTCAGACACAGACGTGTTTTCCCCTGTGTTATGCAGTTATGGATATTAAATTTCATGAGGTATTGTTTTATTCAAATACTTGAATATCTATTGAAATGCTTCTGAAAGTCAGTCCAAGTGATAGCAGTTTTGACTACCCAGATTTTTCTTTTTTTTAACCACTACAGATTTTTATACAATCAAAAGTACTCACCAGTTCATTCTTGGTTTTTATTTTTTTCCCCAGATCATTTAGAAATCAGCTGATCAGGTTCAAGCACAACCAAAGGATCTGATCTAGACTTTGCTGCTTGTCTTTTGTTGCTAAAGCAGCGGAGCACCTGCATCATTCAGTCTCCTTACGACTCTTGAGTAAAACACCTTGCAGCAGAGTTCTGTACTGCAGCATGTGGGAGGGGAAGGGGGGGAAGGAGAGGTGTTGGTTGTATTACACAAACTAACTTTTTATTGCTTTATTCTCTGAGAAAAAAAGAAAAAGTAACAGACCTCTAAGACAAAGGGTTGGAGTCCTGTCTAGACTGCCAGTGATCTAACACTTACTAAGCCAAGCATGTATTGGAGATGAAATGCGTAGCTTTCCAAGGTGAAAGTGATTCATCTCACCGCGAGAAACACTTTTATGTAAGAGCAGTTTGCAGCTAAAATCAATTATAAGTTGCTCCGGTCAGCTCTTGGGTTTCACAGGTGAGTCAGAGCTTTCTTCCTTACCCTTTTTCTGGGGTGGTGAGTGGCCCCTGGCCGTCACCCTTCCCTCACCAGCATAGATCCTACTCATCTGTCACACATGTCCAAACCAAACCAGCATACTGACTGCTTCTAGCCAGCTTCACAAACGATTCTCTCAGATTACATTTGTAAGGAGAAGAGCACCATTCCTTGCAAGCCTGTCAGCCACCGGACAAACAGGGCAGCAGAAGCTACGACTGGACAAAGCCCAGCTTATTTTTAACAGCGCAGCCCTGTCAAGGGCTGGTGGGTACAGCCACTGAAGGAATGCGGTCTGGTACTGAATGCACAAAAGCAGCTGAAGCATCCCCCTTTGAGCAGGGTGCTTCGAGAGAGCTACCAGTTGGGGATCAGGAGGGGAAGACAACATTTACATGCAGACAACTGATTATTCTTCTTTTAAAAAAGCACCCTGCAGCAGTGCGATGGAGGCTGTAGGCCCGTTGCCTGCCCTGCAGCCTATTAGCAATGTTACCATATTAATGATTTAAAGGTTTATGAATGCTAAGAATGTAAGAGGTCAGTTTGGCCCGTGGCCAGGACTCAACCCACTGCCCGCCCACGGTGAATAATCTGCTTGACAGTCCGTTTGTTAACCAGTGTAGCAGAATGCAGGAGGACGGGGGGTTATGATATATGTTGACGGCACAATTGAATGCCATCGCCTCGCGGGAAGGGTGTGGAGACGCAGTTGTCGCCTGTGCATGGAAGATTTGCGGAGAGATGCAGCTCGCTTGTGTGAAACAATTTTGTTGTGGTGCCTGGTATCTGTGTTGAATTGGGATGGTATATGACATGTGGTCTATGGGATCTGTCAGGAATAGGGTGCAGCTCTAAGCAGTCAGCAGCTTTTTATCTCAGGGCAGCAGCTTGGTTAGTCTGGAAGACAGTTATGCTAAAAATGCTACATAAACAAGGAGGCTGACCCATTCTATACAAAAAGACCTAATAAGAACTACAGCTAGAGCAAGACAGATATAAAAGTATTTTCTGAAAATTTACATTTACTTAAACACCTCCCCCTGCCCCCTCCCCCACCTTAAAAATATTTAGTTTGAATGTGGCCAAAGGGAATTTGGAAAAGGTGATGGAAGGCCACAAAAGGAACAATATAACAGGTCGCATACGTAAAGGGGTCACCAGAGCATAGTGTAGAAAAACAACAGAAATAACAGTGCTTGAAGCTGGTGACATCTAAGTAATGGCATCAGGCATAGAGAAAGATTTAGATGAAAGAAAACGAGAGCAGTGAAAAAAATGCCGAGAGCTTCTGAGCAAAAACCAGAATGTAGCAGTTGGAGTCTCCTCAAGTTGCACCAAGGGAGTTTTATGTTAGATATTAGGAAAAATATTTTCCCTGAGAGGGTTGTGAAGGGCTGGCCCAGGCTGCCCAGGGCAGTGGTGGAGTCCCCGTGATCCCTGGAGATGTTTCAAAGACAGGGAGATGTGGTGCTGAGGACCATGGGTCAGTGGTGACCTGGCAACACTGGGTTAATGGTTGGACCTGATGATTTTAAAGGTCTCTTCCAACCAAAATGATTCTATGATTTTCTGGGGAAAGAAACCAGCAAAGAAACAAATGCCAAAACCAACCAACCAAAAAAACCAACCAACCACCCCTTTGGAGAGGTGGAGCTCATGGAAACAAAAGTGACTTTTATCTGTTAGATTGCTACTGCCTTTAGTCATTGCTAATGCTGCCAGTGACAAAACCTGCTTTGTTTTCCCTGATCACAACTCTTGTGAAAACTAAACATGGTACCATATCAGAGCCACGTAAGACTAGGAGATATTGCAGAAATTGTTCACTGGACTCAGTGATCACAGAGGTGAAACTGAGGCTGTATGTTCCTTTTCTAGATGAAATTCTGATTTTAATATAGCTTGCAGAAACTTTTTATAATAAAGAAAACCAGCTTGATCATCCCATCAAAAGATGAAATACCTTTTTGGGTAGACTGGAATAAAATGGTTTATTGTTGAATAATCAATTGTCGCTGCAAAACACATCCGTTATTCTGGGAGACAGTGACTTTTATCTGGAAAGCATCACCACTCAGGGAGGTGAGTGCAGGTTAGAACAATACTCTGCAACTGTTCTAGGCAGCTTTTCTAGGCAACTTCCCTGAGCTGGCAAGAAAACAGGAAAGCTGAAGCTGGGAGAGCACCTAAGCTAAGCACGTTAGGTACAAGAATCACTGAAATGATGCCTTTTGCACTTTAGCATTTCAAGAATAAAAAAAGACAGTACTGTAGGCTTTAGTTTGTCTAGCTCAATAATAAATCACTAGTCCTTATAATTAAATAAGATTATTGTTTTCTTGCTTATTCTTTCTTGATTTTTGAGATGGGGGAAGAACATTTGAAAACACTACTTAACAAAGAGCAGGAGCAAAACAAGTCATGTCCCTATGCAAGGGAAGATGTTTTTTAATTAGAAATGCTTTTAACATAAAGCATTATGGACTTTGCAGTGTAATTGCAAAATGCGTCAGAAATAATTATACCTAACTTTTAGACTTTAAAGGACTTCTTGGACATCTAAGGTTTCTCTGGGTCTATTTATTATAGCCTGACTACCCACATCACTAAGCTACTGTTCTTTTATATAGAGTTGTTTGATGATGTAAGTTCTTAGTTTTTTCTTGAACAGGCAACAGAATCACAACCAACCTGTAACAATAGTTACATTACTTAAAAAAACCAAACCCCAACCTAATCTATACATAGTGTATGCTGATTATTAAAGCAGACTGTTCAGAAAACTAATGATCAATCACTCTTTTTTTTAATGTTGGGATTGCATAGAAAGCATTATCCTGATTCTGGAGTCTGTTAAGGCATACTGTATTTCGAGTGTTATGTTTCATTAGCTGTTTTATGAAACAACTAACAGTACTATGCCAATGTTCTCTTTCAAGTGACAATATTTATTAATAAATATTCCTAGCCAAGAATACATTCAGAGTGGGGCCTATTATGAATGATTCAGGCTGACAGGTGACCTTATAAAAACCATGCATGAGATTGAGGTCAGTATATAGTTTGTATCATGACAACTGAAAATATTAATTCTGTCCTGTGTACAAGTGGATTTTGTCTCTGTGAACACAGCTGTGAGGAGTCACGCAGGGAACACTTCAAAATAGTTGGTTTCAATTTTACTGGTCACCTATAGCACAGAGAGCTTGTTTTTTTGTTTATTTTTATTTCCAGTGTTTTGTGCTTGTGGTGGGATAGCCTTGGTGGGCTGCTAGGTGCCCACCAAGCCAATCTCACTGTCTCCTTAACAGGACACGGGGAGAACAGATGAAAAAGCTCATGGGTCAAGATAAAGACAGGGGGAGATCACTCACCAATTACCAACACCAGCAAAACAGACTTGACTCAGGGAAGATTGATTAATTGTCAATTAAAAATAAGAGTAGGACAGTGAGAAACAAAGACAAAACTAAAAACACCTTCCTCCCACACCCACCTTCTTCCTAAGCTCAACTTCACTTCTTCATTGCCAACTCTTTTACCTCCTCTTCCTGGCCCCAAGCAGCACAGGGGAATGGGGTCATGGTCACTCCACCATAGTTCCTCTCTGCTGCCCCTTTCTTTTTACACTTCTCCTCTGCTCCAGCATGGGCTCTTCCCACAGGATACAGTCCTTCAGGAACTGCTCCAGCGTGGGTTCCTTCCACAGGGTATGGTCCTTCAGGAACAGACTGCTCCACTGTGAGTCCCCATGGTCCACAGGTCCTGCCCTAAAACCTGCTCCTGCATGGGCTCCTTTCTCACCAGGAGCTTGCTTCTGCATGGGCTCTCCATAGGCTGGCAGCTTTCTTCAAGGCATGTCCAACTGCTGAGGCATGGAGTCCTGCATGGGCTGGAGGGGGATAATTTGCTTTACCATAGTCTTCATCATAGGTTGCCGTGGAAGTTTTACTCTGACACCTTTTGCACCTCCTTTTTCTGACCTCGGTTTCTGCAGGACTTTTTCACATTTTTCTCAGTCCTCTTACAGCTGCTTCACAGCATTTTTACCCTTTCTTAAATGTTTCAGAGGCACCACCACCAACTTGGCTGAAGGGTTTAACTTTGGACAATTGTGGGTCCATTTTGGAGGCAGCTGAAAGCAGCTCTGGACAATATAAAGGCATCCCCAGTCTCTACTCACAGAGTCCACTCCCACATCACCCCCCCTCCTCTCCCAACATCTTGCCACTAAACCCAACAGTGCTATTTTATGCTTTTCCACAGCAAGAAATCAGACCTTGGTTCTCCCACAGGAGGGGAACTGCTCAAGAGCTAAACTCTGCCAACATGTCCCTTAAGCTGAGCACAGGATGCATGTATTAGAAGTGCACTAGGCTGATCACAGTTGCAGGCTGCTCCTCTGGAAGATTAACTTAATCCTGAACCAGACTAATCTGTCACTAAACTAAATTCATATTTCCCTGCAACCAAAGATGTAGCAGTGGGTAAATGACTAGGGGGAGTTTTTGTGAAGTGTTATAAAAATAAGTCCTCCATCCTTAAAGTATTTAGTGAAAACCAGAGATTGTTGAAGCCTTCTGTCTCCTGTACTCAGTAGGTTTGCAGCTTTGGTAGAAGATGAAGACATTCCTTTTGCGTGAAAGCAAACACAGTTTGAACGGTCTCTCTGAGGCCAGAAAGTGAGTCAGCAGTAAAGAGTTAAGAGCCACATAACAGTATCCAGTTACTTCACTGCTGCAGTCCAGTGTTTGGAAAGTGCCTGTGCCAGACCATAGATCCATTAACATTCACAATTATTTCAGGAATGAGTTATTCTGGAAATTAATAGAGACGAGGTCCAAAGCCACCAATTGATTTTATTTATTCACGGACAGTGTTCCTTAAAATTGGCACAACAAATCAGAAAATATCAGCATCGCTAACTTACAATTCTCACCCAGCTCCATTTCTACATCAAATTAATTTACTGAGTTTGAAAATTGTAAAGCAGTAAAGTACCACCTTTTCCCCTAGCAAAATATCAATCTGTGTGTTTATAAATATATTAACTGCATATAGGATAAGGTAAAATAGAGAAAGCAGCAATAAACTTTAAGCCGCACAAGGATACTTACTAATGCCTAACTTAAGTGGTATGTTAATCCCATTAATACCTTCAGTAAAACTTGAGGCATCAAGACAAAAATATACTTGTGCTTTGGTTTAAACTGTCTTTGTTTTCAATTAAAAGCTTGTGGCTTTAGTTCAAGTGCTATCTCAGGAAAAAGCATGCTGAAATGATATATTGTTACCATTTTAGATGGTTACAAATGATCATAGATAGTTATCTTCACAGTTAATATTAAAAATTACCAACATTTCCTAAATTGTGAACACCTACCTCTGTACTCACTGTATTGAAAAAAATTTCCAGCTCAAAGTCCTATTTTCCTTTCTTTACCCTTCTCTTCTCTGTGGGGAAGGGAGACAGGATGTTTCCTAGAGCATATTCCAAATGATCTAAGGAATTTACACCCTGCCTTTTCCTTTGCCTCTGGACAGAAGAGTTTATAATCCTGTTTCTCCTGAAAGAATAGGAAGGTGCAAGAGAACAACAGTTTCATGGGTTTATGAAAGGAAGGAAATGAAGTAATGATAAATTACACATGCAGAAAAAAAGCTACTAGATTCTTTATTCTAGTCATGAAGAGAGCAACTTTGTTTTGCCTGCAGAACATGAACAGTGCCTGAGTCAACAAGATCGAGCACTTCAGTGAAAATTCCTTTTTTGGTAACTAGAGAGTATGACTTGGTGCCTTGTTACTAAGTGATGCAAAGCAACAACCAAAAAGGGCCAGTGCAAGCAAGGAGGTAAGTAAACATGTTTCACACCTTCCACATGTCACTGCAACAGTAACAAGTGCAGGTTAAATGAGCTTATGGAAAGAAAAATTAAAAGCTAAAAACATCAAGCAGAAAAGTTAGCTTCTTCTCCACATACCTGCTGTTAAGAGCCTGTGCTTTTAGGTTTTGTCTCTTGCTAGATACTGTACACCACTTGTATGTAATTTTCTGAAAATTAAATAATGTTTTTCTTTGCAGTGTACCACAGAGAGCTGAAGAAAAAGCTATCCCTCCTAAACAGTCTCAAAAAAAAAAAAATTCAAACTGGTTCCAACTCAGAAAATGACAAAACTCCTCCAGTTTGAGCCAAAGCCAAAATTGTGTCTCTGGAAAGAAGTTGGGTCAGTAGCAAATATCATCCCCCAAATACTAAGGCTGTGGCAAACCCCAGATTCAGAAGCAAATTAAACAATTTCAGACAATTAAAACTTCCAAGACACTTCTCCCATTTTGAGAAAATTTCAAAGCTGAGTTACTTGGTTTAGCTGATTGCATTTTGAATTCAAGGGAGATGCTCTGAGATGGAGATTTTGCATCTCACATGACCTGCAGCAGCTCAAGTTTTAAGTATTTAAGCCTTAAGCTGTCAAATCAGCTTAAAAACTTTGCAAATTCATAGCGAGTTTGCATTCTAGATCACGTTAAGATCTCAGTGCCGTTGGAAATTACGGAGTGTTAGTTCTGCAACAATGGCCTCTGGCTATAGAAGGCTGGAATTTGAGATCTGCACAGTTCAGACTTGCAAAAGCTTTTGCATTACAGATGATGAAGAGGCAATTCACCCAAAGCAGTAACGAACCATGCAGGTTGTTTCCTTTTGGTCTTTTAATGTTGATGCTCCTACCACTAGCAATGTAAATATTCTTAGTATCATTACCTAGAGTTTGCTTTCAAGAGGTGTGCTTGTTTTAAGAGACCATACAGTCCATAAAGGTGAAAGAATTAATGACAAAGTCCTTAGACTGTATCAGTTAAATGCAATTCCTTAATAAGGGTAGAAATACTTTGGGCAACACATCATAGAAACAATCATTGGGGCGAGGGGGAGGGTGGTGTTTGAAGAAGACTATACAGATGGTAGTCTAAAGCTTCCATTTTAATATTGTGTCTCATTACTCACAGAATATTCTATTGTTTTCTTGTGAAAGAAACCTGAGAGTGCTGCAAGCTACAGGTATTCTTCCCTGTAAGAAGTTAGGAAAGAACCAGTCCTCCCCTCATCTGGAGCAGCATGCCCTCCCTTCTCCTCCAGCAAACCCTCAGAAGTGGGAAACAACAGAAACCTGTAAAAAAGCTTTTTTTTTTTAATCTGTCTACTTATTTGTAATTCTATTACTGAAGAGACAGGCAGAAACCTACCAAACTTGTGTCCATCAGCCTCTCTAACACTGGGATTGAGGCCGCTTGCCATAACAACAGTGATTTGAAAGATGCAGCTCCAGCTGGCTACGTCACATCCATAAAGGGAAGGCAAAAAAAAGTATATGAAAGTGAAATTTGCAGATATTTGCAATATTCCCACATATTAGTGACATTTGAAGTGAACAAACTCAGCTGACAGGTCAGAACAGATCCCACAGGCCACAACACTTCATCTTTTTGGTCCTCTTTTAGCAGATTAAGTTTTCCTCCAACTGCTAAGTGCAGCCAATGCGCACAGTCAATGGATTCCTGTCTCAGCAGAGGCATGGCAAGCACCGTGGTCTCCACACTGGTCTTTTCCCCTCCTGCTCCCACTGCTTTCTTCCCTTGCCCAAATTGTTCACACTGTCACCGGAGCTTCTCTTCCTAGGTGGTACCTGACATCAGGTCAGACACATTTACCTGTATTTGCTTAACAGATTTCAGTCTTAGCCAACAACATAACTTCCTAAAATTCTTCACAAGCAAGCACATGAAAAACCTCAAAAGCTACACCTATGAACAGCCAAAGTTGGGCTCTTCCCTTCAGCAATGGGAGTTTGTATTTTGACACAAGATGCTTGACATTGCTTGTTTTCTAGTTCTCTATACTGTTGAGGAAAACCTTGCTGGAAGACAGTCACACAAGCACTTCACTAAACTGTAGAAAACATTATGGACAATTCTACCTAAGAATTAAAACCTTTGGCTTTTAATACAGCTTGTCTTGGGAGACTATAACCCCACAACAATCTAGTTGAGAGCATATGTATGTTAGGCAGGACTAGATCGTGTCCTGCTGCTTTCTTCCAAACACAGGAGCATCAAAATCCAGCATCTCTTGCATGTACCTTAAATACAACTTGGGATGTAGTGTCATCTTGCAACTGAGCAGTACAAGCTACAGCAGTGGTGGTTTAAGCCCTAAAGGAAGCTTCAGCAGGTTGCTTGTAAGCCATTTTCATGAAACTATGGCAAATTTCTCAATTCAGGCAGAACTGGACAGCAGACCCATTAAAGATACCAGGTTTAATAGATCTGGTATGAGCCATACTGCCCTGAACTTTCTATAGGCTTGAAGAAAAATATGAAGACAGAGAATGAAATGTTTTTTCTTGTTTTAAAGGAAGTAAGGCTAAATCTTAAGCTATTGCTTAGTAGCTGCACTTTCTCCAATTAGACTTCATGAGGAGTCAGACACTAAACCAAGATTGAGTTGTATTGTGTGGCTCTGCTGTTAGAAGGAATCAGTAAGTACACTTCACCCTTTTGTACCTCAGCTCCAGTTGGCCACTAACACCAGCACTGTTAAGGATTAAAACCAAGAACCCACAGTCCCACCTTACAGCCCAGTCTGTTCAGAAGACAAGTAGACAGCCATAAAAAATAAAACCCACCAAACTACATTTTGATCAGTGCAAGAAACATTCCAGTGGTTACAAAATGTGCAAGCTTCCAAGCATACTTACTCTCCCATTTGAGCTGGGGCAAAAACCTTCCCTCTTTCCTTTTGCTGAATTCTCAGACATGAGGCATCCCTCCTTTCACTGTGTTAAGAGCCTGGGAACACCACTTATTTTAAATAACTGAGCCCTACATGCACTCCCAAATGGGAAAAATGTTAGTTCACATCAGCAGACATCCCCCAACTATAACATCATTACAATCAAAACTGGGCAAGAGAACATCTTTCAGCAAAGGGATCCGGTATCAGAAGTGCAGCCGTGCTCACTAGTCCCGCCTTGATCTGGCACACGTGCCGTCTTCATCATATTCACCCATCAACTGCAACATGTACGTTCCAGTATAGAGAAGAAACTGTCCAGTTATTTGCGCTGCGTGGGATATTAGCCGAAGCACCTTCCTAGAAGAAAAGCCATTTGTTTAAAAATAAATAATAAAAATCACCAGTGAGATGACTTTACCCCTTCCTCCTCACCCACAGCACCTTTAGGAGGAGTAAAGTAGATATATTTAAGAATTCTCAACAGTGAGAAGGAAGAAGCTGGTCATTTTTGTACCTTCTTTAGAAAAAATACTTCTGTGGCCACTGATTAACAGGAAACTACTGACATGTTGGCAGAGCCAGAACACACATTTAATGAGGCAGGCTGTCATACTGTCAGATGTTTACTGGCCTACTGCAAAGTCATCACCTGAACTACCAGAGCACCACTGAAGGCAGCTTTGCCTGGGAGCCCAGTAGCATTCACAGAATCACAGGATTGTCACAGTTGGAAAAGACCTCCAAGATCCTACCATCAACAAAACCAAACCACAAAAAAAAGCCAAAACAACACCACCCCCCCCCCCCACACACACAAAATACCCAACCCAAACAAACAAACAAAACCCAAAAAAAAACCAAACCAAACACACACATACACCACAAAACACCACCTCACCATCCCCCTACAGCATGTCCTGAAGTGCCTCATCTACATGCTTTTTCAACACCTCCAGGGATGGTGACTCCACCACCTCTCTGGGCAGCCCATTCCAGCACCTGACTGTTCTTTCAGTAAGAAATTCTTCCTAATACCCAATCGAAACCTCCCCTGGTGCAACTTCAGGCCATTTCCTCTCATCCTGTTATTTACTTGAGAGAAGAGGCTGCACTCACCTCACTACAACCTCCTTTCAGGTAGTTAAGGAGAATGAGGGGAGACCTTCTCACTCTACTTCTCCAAACTAAACAATTCTCATTCCCTCAGCCTCTCCTCACAGGACTTGTTCTCAGACCCTTCACCAGCTTGGCTGCCCTTCTCTGAACTTGCTCCAGCAAGTGACTCATTCCTGCAGTGTGAATCCTCCTCATCTCTCACCTTGAGGCCATTCACTAGCACAACACTGCATGTATCTCCAAGCTACAGATCAAAGTTGATTAGATCTGAAGCTGAGCAATCACCTTTCAGTGGATACCCAACACAAAACAAATGAAGCCAGGCGAACTAATGCTGCCTGAGCTGCAAGCCTTAAGAATTCTCAGGTTTTGGTTTTTTTTTTCCCCTAAGGATTGAATAAATATCAGCATTCAAATATATTATAGAGTGCAAGAAGCAATATAGAGCCATAAACTGAGAGCAGGTAAGCATCAGAGATCTGCAATATAAACTGTGGATCACCACAGGATCACAGGGCAATAGTGATCATCACGTTTGAATGGTCATTTAGTCAACTTGGTTATAGCTGCTTCCATTCTCCAAGGAACAACCAGGACATCAGTACTACGGGCTACATTCAAGCCTCATCCCCCAAAAGTTAAACAGGCCCTCACAAGCATGAAGCTGAGGCACTGGGGAAGCAGTACACAAGAACTGGAACCATTCCAAAACTGGGAAAAGGTTCAGCATCTGAAGATGCAGAAACTGGACCAGCCTTCTGCTTCTGGGAAAAAAAACAGGGAATATTTTCTGAATTCCTTCCTGAGAACACATGCAGCCATGAGCCCTCTGCTGTTCACTTCTCCTTTGAGCTGCAGCGCAGATGGCAAACTCTTCCTCCTGCAAATTCATTGTTTTCTCTGTGATGAAAGAAGGTTTGCAGTCAAAATCCAATGGTTCAAAAGAGTAGAACAGCCTGCACTTAGAGCCTGGGAAGCCTTTAAAAACCACCATACCCATATTCCTGCTTCCCACACATATGCCATTTCAGCACAGCCTTCTCTCTGCCAGCCAGTACGGGCTGAGAAGCTTTGCAGTTGTAAAGAAAGCTGCACCTGGTACCCAGCTTTTGAGCAGCTGCACTGTGTCACTCGCACGCGAGAGCAGTTGTCACTTAAACCATGGCATAAGTTATTCGTTGAACTGGACATTTGATCTTTCAGTTGGACACTACAGAGGAAGTGCACTAATCAGACCTGGCAGGCTTCGCACCCCTCCCACCCATCAACAGCTGCAGCATTTTAAAGTCCTCTCCCTTCACACTCCGCAGGTGGGTTTGGGAGAGGGCATCAGAGTTAGCAATCTAGAACTCCTTAGCAGGGGGACTACACCAAGAAGCTAACATCACCTGCCTGCAACATCAACAGCCAGCTGAGACAGGTCATCTCACTGTTGTCTTCAAGAGTACCCCACATTATTTCTTCCGTCACCCCTGTTCTTTGCTAGCAGACTGTTTTCCCACCCTGGCACCGGGACTTCCCTCACAGCTCAACTCTGTAACACAAGAGTGCTTCCAGAAGAACTCCACAGCTACTTCAGCTGTTTGCCAGCACCATTTCTTGCTCACTGGCTGCCCCGTGTTGGCAGGGAGGCAGAACTGTCACTTCAAACTCTCCTCAGCACTGCAGGTTCCAGTGCTGACACTCATCTCCAAAGCAGATGGCCAGAAATCAGAGTTGGTTCTGGCTGAAGAGACTTGACAAACATAGGAGGAATGCAGCTGTTCAAGGGTAAACCTTTATTGTGAAGAAACCCTAAAGAAGCCTGTGCTACAGGTGGGTGTAGCACATAGCTGGATAAACACTGCAGCAGGACCAGAGTGGTGAGTTTCCTCTACAGTCACACTAGCTGTAGCCTGAAAGATTAAGCAAGGGACCACCTAAGTAGAGGGGGAGAGGTCATCCTTAAAGACAGGGAACAAGATTAGCATTACAATGCTTAATAGCTGCATCAGGAGATGAGGGACTATTTGAAGACTTCAAACTAAAGACTATGGTGCTGCTCAAGGGAAGTGAAAACACCACAGCATATACACTCATCAGTTCTGTACAGAGCAGGTCTGGTCCTTAAGTCATAAAACGCAGCAGCACTACACTGTTGTGTCTCCACCAGATTTCAAAAGGTCTTAAAGTGACATCACAGTCTTACTGCTGATGACAAATTCACATGGACAGCAGTGCCCTATCTCTTCCATTTTCCTTTGCCTCCACATAGCTCAGGTGGTGAATTTGGCAGCCAGGTATTGCAAAGTCTGAGCAAGCTTTAAGACCTCTGCTATTAGATCTCAAAATTCTCTCATTTCATCCCCTTGAAGTCCCCCTTCAAAAAGAGTCCAGTGCTTCTTCCTCAGCATCCTGCATTCTTCAAACAAGTCAAAGAATCTGGGGAAATTCTGTTTGGAAGACAAAGAGACTGTGCCTACACCCTTGCCATAAACACAAGCCGATACCATCTTTGCCTTGGGGGAAAGTTTAAGATTCCACTGTAAAAAGCTCCAAATCAGCTCTGCACCTTATAAAGGAAGATTCAGCATATTGGCCACAATGTAAGAATTAATAAAACCACTAAATTTATAAACACACCCGCTTCACAGAACCAATGAGCAAACACAGATTTTACATTAACACACACACCTGGTCAGTAGAGGAAGCGTACTCACCGCAACATGTTTTTTGCTCCCATACATTTGATGTCGTATGAGACAGAGTAGATTTCGTAGAAGGTCGCCTTGATGTTTAAACAGCCAATAAAATCTTTAGGGTTCAGCTTGTACAGATCAAATGTGATGTTGGCTACTCCCATTTTCTTCTTGCGCCTCACGGTGGCAACTCCATTTCTTGTCTAATTTAAAAGGAGGGAGAGAGACAGTTTGTACCACAAGCCAGGAAACTACAGCAAGACAATCGTTAACAGTGCAGCTCGCTTGTCCCAGTCTTGGGGCTAAGACTCAATCAATGCAAACTACAACTAAAAACATCAGCAGAGAGAAAAAACCAAATCTGTAGCTTACATAATTTTGTTCAAGTCTTGACCAGGCTTCTGAAGCTATTCCAAACAGACACAGAAGTTCTAGAGTGACACAGCACCTCCTGAATATTTCTTTCCTGTAATAGTGCTGCTTCTTCAGATTATACTGAAGCCACATGTACCACCACTGGCCACAGTGTTCCTGCTATTTACTTATCCCACTATATTCCAGTTGCTAGCTGAGGCAGCACAGTTAGTCCACACTGAAACAAGTCACCAAATAACCAGGATGACATTAGGTCCTTCTGGTTAGGAAGGAACACAGTACTGCTGAGCACTCCTAGATATAGCTGCAAAGATGACATCTGTGAAAACTCAGGTCCTCATTTCACATCTTGGCTCATAATGCCTCATCTTATTCTTCCTACTGAAAACAAAACATGGGAAAGGAACCACTACTGATTAAGCCTAGGGTTTAATCATAGAGTGGTTTGGGTTGGAAGGGACCTTTCAAGGTCATGTAGTCCAACCTCCCTGCACCAAGCAGGGATACCTTCAGCTGAAGCAGGTTGCTCAGAGCCCCAGCCAACCTCACCTGCAATGGTGCCAGGGATGGGGAATCAACCACATCATCGGGCAATCTGGGACAGGGTCTCACCACCCTCAGGGGAAAAAATGTCTTCCTTCTCTCCAGCCTAAAAATCTCTTTTAGCTCAAAACCATCACCTCGTCCTGTCACAACAGGCCCCGATAAACCCATCCTCCCCAACTTCTTTATAGTCCACCTTGAAGCCTTGTCTCCCCACAGCCTTCTCTTCTCCAGACAGAACCCCCCAGCTCTCCCAACCTGGCCTCCCAGCAGAGGGGTTCCAGCCCTCCCAGCATTGCTGGGGCTCCTCTGGCCCCGCTCCAGCAGGTCCCTG
>JANIJG010022254.1:0-15558 GCA_024611175.1 Megaceryle torquata | reverse complement strand
GAAAAGAAAAGAAAAGAAAAGAAAAGAAAAGAAAAGAAAAGAAAAGAAAAGAAAAGAAAAGAAAAGAAAAAGAAAAACCTGGAAACAAACAAAACAAAAACCAAACCAAACAAACAAAACCAACCCACAACAAAAAAACACCAGTGATCCTTGTATGCACCGCAACCTGATTAGAGGGATTTAATCTACTGACGCATATCTTAGTAATATTGTAATATTAGTAACAGTACAAAATCTACTGTTGTTCATTCCGTATAACCACTGCTTTCAAGCTTAAATATCAGGTGCTAACTGAAATATTATAGCTGGCTCTGTTCTTTTAACTATGGATGTTACTTGATCAAAAATAACCTGTTGAGCAATAAATGTAAAGACTTGCCTTGCTGGAGAAGTAGAAAGTAATCAGGAACTTTAAAGAAGTGATATTTAAAAAAATGTCCATATGATGCTTCTGGTGACTTCTGCTGAATCCTCATGCATGTCTAGTCATGTAATCACTTGAGAATCTGGAGTGAACTGCAGAAAAGTGTTTGGAATGGATATATCTCCAGCAAACTCTGCTTCTGGGCAGAACAAATTCACTGGAGATGAGAAACCTCAGAGTCGATCATTGAGGCCAATTAAACAAATTACTATAGAAGAGCAGAAGATAATTCATGAGTGACATCTAATCTATTCTAATTTAATTGCACAAAAACTTAATGTGGGTAGTTTTGGTGTCTGTAGTGTACTGTGTGATATGAGTATCACACTTTTAGAAAAGATTTTCTGGAGACCTGCAGTCAATTTAATGTTTTGTTATAGATGTATAATATATTATTCTCCATTAGAAATGTTGTTAGAGAAGCCCCATGGAAACAAATGCCATTGCATGATCTTTGTATTTTGTACAGGGAGACAAAGGTCCTTCTGACCTGTGGGCATAAATCGTAATTTATTATGAAGAGTGTTCTTTTACCACAGATAAATCTGTTAGCTTCTGTCAGTTTAAGAGGCTCTGTCAAAGGCAGAGATAAAAATTGTTTATATTTTAATTCCTTTTCTCTGAAGTATCTTAGGGCAAGCCAGACCTTGAAAAAATAAAAAGTCAACAGTGTAAGATAGATACGCAGAATGGACAGAGTGAATGTGTAGACAGATCTTTTACATTGTTCTGCACCAAAGTGTAGTTTGTTTTGTGTACATCTGCTTAGTTAAGTGGGACATAAGGTACTATTTATTGCTGACATGCCAATTGCTTGTTCTAGATAGAAAGTAAGAGCAGGAAAAGAACATTTTTGTCATATGCTTCTATATTTTTGCCTTAATTATTTGAAAGGGTAAGTAGTCTTTGACTTTTTCTATCTCTGTCTCACAGGACCTTATAAAAGTTAGCATGTGTGTCATGTCATGGTTTAACCCCAGCTGGCAATTTAGCACAACACAGCCCCTTGTTCACTCCCCCTCCCGAGTAGGATGCATGAGAGAATTGGAAAAAGAAAGTAAAAGTCATGGGTTGAGATAAAACCAGTGTAATAGGTCAGAAAAGGTGTGTGGGGTATGTGTGTGGAATAAAAAACAACAACAACAATAATAATGATAAACATCATCATCATCAAATACACCAAATAAGGATGCACAATGGAATTGTTCACCACCCACTGACTGATGCCCAGCCAGTCCCCGAGCTTCAGTGCCCCTTGGCCAACTCCCTTTAGTTTATATACTGGGAATAACATCAAATAGTATGGAATACCCCTTTGGCTCATTTGGGTCAGCTGAGTCTCCTCATAGTTCCTTCTGCACTCCCAGCTTTCACTGGCAAGGCCATTATAAGAAGCTGAAAAGTCCTTGATTTAATGCTCAGCAACAACAAAAACATTAGTATGTTAACAATATTATTCTCATCCTAAATCGAAAACACAGTACTGTACCAGCTACTAGGAAGAAAATTAACTTTATTCCAGCCAAAACCAGCACAGTTATGTTGTAAAAGAAAGGAAATGTAATGCTGCTAGTACAGAAACAATAAGACTATTGTCTCTTCTGCTGTCCCTTGTTCAGCATAAACCAGTGTTTTTCCCATCTTTGTTAATTTTGTCCCTTTTTTTATTATAGACATGCATTAATCCTGAATGAGAAGGAATCTATAATTAATATGTCTCAGGTAATGTCATCTCTGAGGTCTCAGTCATTTTCTACTTTACGAATCTTTATAAACCACTTAAGATATCTGCTTTAATATCATTTAAAATGTTATTCAGAATTGTCTTACATCGCTAAATTATTACATCTAGATGATGTGTTGGTCTCTCTGGATTATGAGTATGTTTAGCTGTGGCCATAACTACAGACAAAAAATATGCTGACCTAGATACACACACAGAAATGAAATGTTTTCCCTCACCTCGTGCAAAATCTTGATGAGATATCCTTTGATAGAGTTCCTTATGTAATTATTTAATGTCCCCATTTCCCCTCCTATTGAATATGCTCTATGAAGTATTAAGTCATGAATATCTCAGGCAACTCAGAAAATACAAAACATATAAAGGGAATAATAAAAAAACCCCTTATTTTATTTTCAGTACAAATGGAAATTGAAAGAGAAATGCTTTCCTTCATTTGTGAACAATATTACAAAATTAATAAAGAACAAGATTTTTAAAATCCTGATTGTTTGTTTGTTTGTGGTTTTAAAAATTATTTTTAAATTTCTACTGGATCAAAAGCATAAATCTAGCAAATTGTCACAGTCACATAAATCACTGTCTGGAAAAAAACAAATGCATTACATCTCCTGATCACACCAAAATGTCACTGAGAATATAATCTGAACATGGAAAAGTTGCAACCTATTTTTATGCATTTAATCAAATATATCCTGCAATTAATATAAAAACAACACAGTGCTCTTTACTGTGACCATAAGTTAAAGATATTCACCACTCAGTGTGGGTATTCATTAAAGTCATAGACTTCAGCACCAAAACCAAAAACCAAAAAACAAACAAACAAACAAAAAATTATAGCTCGATGCAGGTAATATTAAATTCATAAGGGACACAAGAGAACTAGAGTAGAAACCATTGCCTTTTACCTCTAATTACACTGAAGAGAACAATAATAGAGGATGTGATTATCCACCATTTTTACACCACTTTCATATGGGAAGAAGATTATTTCTAATATAGATTTATGAATTTCTGACAGCTCCACTGTTTCATATTTTCATCCTATGACCTTAAATTGACTTAAAGGGACTTGAATACCTCTCAAAGGAGTGAACAAAAATAAGAAAAATAAACTACAGACACTATTTTTTTTTTCTTTAACAACAAAGCACTTTAACATACATACTATATTAAGTATGAATTATGAAAGATATACTTATCAGCTGACATTTTCTCCACAAGTATCCAGTTGTACAGGAATTTCATATTACAATACTGAAAACTCATGCAATTGAAGAAGATAGGATAATGGAACAGAAGAATTTCAGTTGAAGAAGTGAAGATGAAAATAGCATTATTTTAACTAATTTTACAACCTAAATACAAGGAAAATATTTAACATCTAGCCTTCTGAATGTTTAAAGTTTATGTAATAGCCTTTCCTGTAGCTATAGTATTAGCATGTGAAAAAATTATTATCCACTAAGTGACCATCTCATAGCACCTGGTTGGTTTCTTTAGAAGGAGAATCACCTCTCAGTGTTTGATCAAGATGCACTGGCTGGAGTTAATATAGAAAAGACAATGTGTCTGAGGATCTGAGTACTGGTGATTATCTTACTATATTTTCTTATAGAAATTCTGAAGCTCTGGAATATGTTAGGAACACAGGAAGCATATAGATGCTTCACCTCCACTATGCAAGAACATTATGCTGCAAAACAGAGTTACCAAAGGACAGAGCTGCATGGATTTTATATAAAATCAATGTGGAAATGAGCTGAAAGTCAAAAAAAGTGACAAAGCAAAATTAGTAATATTTTACCCAAATAACATATATATATACTTCATTTTTGCAAATGTATAAGCATTTGTATATGTCATTTTATAGCATTTGCAGCAATTAAAATAATATTTCAATTGCTGTATTATAAGTTTTGATGCCTGACATTCTAAAACGTGAAAGATTTCCATTCCACTTCAAGATTTCCGTGTGCCTTAGTAGCATCAAAAGTTAGGGATAGGAAATAACAACAGTGTGAGCCTGCTTTGGTGTTGCCAGTCTCCCAAGGTCATCATGACCAGACTGGCTGGACAGAGCAGTTTCTTCATTAGACATAACCTCCTTGAGTGACAGTATTGGACACAGCATGTAGGGACCCACACCTTGAGATGTGTAACTGACATGGTGCATTGCTTTCTCACTGGTGTGAGCATTAGCAGATTACAAGTAATGACATAGGTATGTGTAAAGCTGGAGTGCCCACATCTTCAGCCTACTTGCACACACCTATAGGAGTGTGCAGTGCTACCAGCTACAAAGGTACATGATACTATCAAAATCAGATTTGTTTTACCTGGGAAATAAAAAAAGTGGAATATGACACAACTTGTGATAAGAAGCATCAGGAATAAAACCATTCAGGCAAATTTAGTAATTCTTTACAATTTTATCTCAGTATCTTTACTTGAAAATGTGACAAGAATATATTTTCAACAAATTAGCAGAACATTTAAGCAGCTGCATAAATGCACTATGCAAACAGCAATATAACTCATTGTTGTGAATTACTTCTCTTTATTAATTATTTTCTCGTTTTATATTTATGTATATTTATATTACCTTTATTTCTGAAGAAATTTATTTTTTCTGTTTAAGGAATCCAGAAAGATAAAACTGTAAAAGCCAAAAAGGTAATGATATTGTAATATAAAATCAGATAAAGTTATCTGACAGTAGCTTTAATATGGTGACTTACCAGATAGAGAAAAAAGTATTAAATCTTATACTTGAGATCATGCAGCTCTGAGTAGGTGTTTTGGCTATCCAGTAAGATTTCTTCTTATTTTGTAAATATTTAGTATTTTTAGTGTTTAGTATTTTTTTAAAGTATTTTAAGAAAAAAAAAAAAAAGTAAGCATTCATAAATATTTTAAGCTTTCTGTAAACATCATATGTCACTTTAGAGAGAGTAGCAGAATTATTTAAAAACACTAAAATTCAATCTTTCCTAATTTCATAAGTGTATTTAGGAAATAAGGATGTTTAAATAATAATGCAAAACTTATCTTAAAGGTAAATGCATAATAAACTTATGTGAAATAATTCCAAGTAAATTAATATTTTTTACAACTATGCAAAATCACTTTTGTTTCTTTCAAATACTTTTTTATTAAGGAAACATATTTGCAAGCTAACTATAAAGAAAAACGATGATTTTGAGATTACATACTGGACATAGCATTCTTTGTTTAGTGGATCAATATTTTGTCTTATGCTCTTATTTTTGAAGAAGATACACTGAGCTGTATGAAAGTAAGTGCCTGTACTAAGTCAGACTTCTGGAACAAACTTTTATTATTTAACTGTATGTACATTAGCAGATGTATGATTAGTGAGGAAGTCCACATGATTGATTAGAATGGCCAACCTGTGATTCAGCTAATCCAGGTTCGGATTTTTGCTGTGTGATGGGTTTTAAAGGCAATAGCTTCCTAAAAATACAGATGGAAGATGAATGGGATTTTTGAAAGCACTACAACATTTAAGTGCCATTGAAATCAATAAATAGTAGTGGTGAGATCCAAAAATGCACTTAAGCATCTGAAGTACAAGATAGTCATCTGAGACCCAGAGGGTGATTTAAAAGTGTTTAGGTACTAAGAGTCAGAAGGCATTTTAAGTTTGCACCTGTCTTGTTGCAGTGGAGTCCCAGGAGATGCTGTTGCTGCTTTGTCAGAAGAATGTATTGATGGGTGCCTTCATTCCCTGTGGTAAGACTAGGCTGCTATATAGTTGAGGTGGGAGTCTTATGAGGGGAGACAGGAGGTCATGTGACAGTGAAATTTAATGGTTTTGGCTATTTTGAAAGAACAGAAGAAATAGGAGATTGGCTTCTCATTTTGAGACTATTTTGGCTTTTATCTGATGTTCAACACAATATCTGGGTAGTGCCCAGGTTCACAGTGCTGCCTTGCACTCACTGGCACAATAGTCTAGTTTCTAGATTATGCTTTTGCAGAGTAACAAGACTGATGTGAAAAGAAGTAAGACCAGAGCTGCTGATTCTTGTGTTCATATGAAAAGTGGATGTAAGCATGCTCCTCCTGTCCTGCTTCCTGACTTCTAAAACAAGCAAACAAACAAAACCAGATAGCAATACAGTTATATCTAACCAAATAAGCACTTCACTCTTACACTGATTGTTCATTGTTCTTGTTGCTCTATATGTAGGATTTCCCTCAATTGGATAGAGGATATGCATTAACCACTTCCAGATTTCAAAATCTTGCCACACGTGACATTGTGCTCTTGTAAACACATTTGTCCTATTATTTTTTTATATCTATTTCTGAGAGGTTTACTTTTTCTGCATCTGAGCTTTTCTATGTGATTGATATAATAGTACCCAACATCTCTTGTGTATTGTGACGATGATAACATTAATGATTGCAGGGTGATTACATTTTTCTGTAACAAGAACAATATATATGTGGTATAAAGATTTCCTAGTATTACATTTCAAGAAAAAAAAAAGCTCATTCCAGATTATTGCAGCACAGATAATCTGTCTCACCACAAGTATAGCTACTGAAGTGAGCAATATTTTATAATTTTTTCATAAATCTTTCTGCACACTTAGGCTTTCATGAATTATGGACAGATGCACAGCTGTTGGACTACAGGCAGTACTTTTCAAATTGCCATCAAAGTCAAAATGAGCAAATTTATACAGAAGTATTTATCTAATAAATATAATAAATAAAGAATTCCTACCATAGAATAGCAAATTGTCAAAACTTCAGCCTTTAAATGAAAGAAAAAAATCAGTCACATTAAAATTGTTTTCCATTGTTATAAGAAAGGACTATACAAAACCAAAAGATGAATGATATGAATTTGGAGAAATCTGTTACATTAATGTTAAAATTCTTGAAGGAACTAAAATTTGCTGATATCTTTAGCATTATTTAGAGTTCTGTTTGCTACATCACTATAAATATATACTACATATTTAAAAAAAAACCCCTCAGATAAAGGTGACAATGATGATGAAATTTACAGAATGTCTTCCAGCCAAGGATGTAGATTAGGATGGTTTGGTATGGAGGAGAGACAAATGAGAAGGAATGGTGTAGAGAAGTTCAATAGAGAGTTCAACATTGTTTATTATGCAAAAGCTAGTGGTGGCCTAAACTAGCAAGATTAAAATTAATAAAAGGGAGTAACATACATCATCAATATTAAAACAAAAAAGGAAATTTGTTCTCATACATAGAACTATTAGTCTATCTGTAAACTCTTTCTCCTGCCTTCCTTTTTCTGTCTTTCTCTCAGTTCAGTAGCATTATGAGTTTCATACCTGCATGAGTGAAATTTTACTTCCTGTATCACCCTTAAAGGGTCCCCTCTATCTTCCTCTGCAGGCAAAGTTTCTACAAGTTATTGACAGGATGGGTTTTCTTTGAAAACTGTGCAAATTAGATAATAAAGGCTATAAAATATATATTCTTATATAATATCCCATTAAATTACTGAAGATAAATGTGTGTGTACATATCTATGTAAATTATATACTGCAATTATATATTATAAAGTCTGTGTAAAACAGCTATGAAATTGGTTCAAAAGGGTGTGACAGAATGCTCAAACATTGATGGCTATGAAAGAGAAAAAGCTAGATATTATTCCTAACTTTGGAAGCTATTAGCCTACTGACTGACAGAGTCTAGAATAGTATGCTTCAATTTGCAGCAGGGGAGGTTTAGATTGGATATTAGGAAAAATTTCTTCACAGAAAGGGTTGTCAAGAAGTGGAACAGACTGCCCAGGGAAGTGGTTGAGTAGCCACCCCTGGAAGTGTTTAAAAGATGTGTAGACATAGTGCTGTCCTGGTTTATCTAGAACAGAACTAATTCTGTTCAGTGACTTTACTTTTTGACTAAGTCTCTTCTAAGTAACTGCATTTTCTGATGTTAACAGCATATTTTTGCTGACAGTGTCTGCTTCAAGCAGTGATAATGCCTGATGTTTACAGTTAGTACTAAAGATCGGTGCAGAAAGGTTCTTTCTTATGCTTACTCCTGTAGAAACCAAGGTCATGAATAAATCTTGTGTACCATGTTGGGGGTGTGGAAAATAAAAGGTTGAACCTCTGTGGAGGAGTGGATAGGACAGGTGACCCTAAGCTGACCAGTGAGGTATTCCATTCCATTCCATATACATCATATTCAGTATAAAGCTAAGGGATCATAAGGATTAATCTCTCTTCTTCAGTGTCTGGTGTTCAAAGAGGACTCTGTCCATTCTTTTGCCTTTGATCCCTATACATGTGTTTCTTAATCCAGTTCTCAAATCCAGCTCCTGAATCTGGTTCCTGTCTGCCACTGAGTCCAGCCTGGGACTTCCCTGGTGCCTGCTCCACTGCATCAGTGGTGACAGTGACATAATTGACATTGAGGGTTCAGTTCAATATTGGGTTTGTATATATTTAATTTTATTGTTACTGTTTCATTAAAAAATAAATTAGTTTTATTTTTCAAACCATAAGTATCTCTCCCTTATTCCATTTCTCTTCTCCTTTGGGAAGGGAGAGGGGTTAATGGAAAATATCTGTCATTTTTCTAGTGTCCAGTCCAGTCCTAACACTTCACAGGTGCTTAGTGACATGGTTTAGTGGTGGATTTGGCAGTGTTAGGTTAACAGTTGGATTATAAAGTTCTTTTCCAAACTAAATGATTCTATGATTCTATATTGTGATTAGAGTTGCTAACTGTCTTTGAATCAAGTCAGTAAAGACTAGGTTATTGTCACAGTATTTTCATGAAACTGAAGGAATAAAACTAAATTCTGATAAAATTCTCTGAGTAAACCATTTTTTGGAAAAAATTTAAGTCCTACACATAACATTTTGGTGTTTGTAAAAGGGGAAAGAAAAACAAATATGCTACAATATGAAAAAGATTTTAGCCCCTCATTTTTTGAGTTTCAGTTTTAGGGAAAAGCAGTTAGATAAAAATATCTTACATAGTTTAAAGCAGTGCTTTCCATTGAAAAGTGTGTGTGTGTGCATTTTCAATAAACTCTAGTTTGGTACCTATGAAATTCTCAAAGTAATGATTATAGCTATGCAATTGAGGATTAATGGTAAAAAATTAAACAAACCTTCTTTGATATCTGTTAGGTTAAAATATCTGTGAGGTTAAAAAAATAGGTAAGGCAATCAAAAACCAGAACTCTTTTTATGTGAAATCTATCTAAAAGAACTGTATTTATCAGAGAAGCTCCTATATTTCCTGGCAAATGATCAATACTCTAAAAGAAATGTGGGGTTACACAGACAAGATTACATAAATAAGAAAATCTGCATAACCAATGACAGAAACTACGAAGAAATATATAACAGATTACATTTACTTAGCAAAAGGTCATAATTCTGTATTATGTATTATGTTATGTGTATGTATTATGTATTATAATTCTATGTATAAACATAGTCACTTTGAAAAGGAATAAAGAACTGATCTAAAAGCCAAATGTACCATTATTGATCATTCAGTGACTAAACAATGTTTCTCATCACAACAAATTTTCTCTTGATGTAGGTTCTAATGATGCACAGAATTCCACATTATGGACAAGCTAAAGGTTTGCTGATTTCTCATAAACTCACTTACAACATAAGTTTGACACTAGAGATCAAGTTAATGTTTTATGACAAAAGGGCTCTCTTCTTATACTATATGATATATCAATTAAAACAGCTAAGAGAACACTCAGAGTCAGCATACTTCATCTCCTTTCTTACAGTAGGGCAGTAAGCTCACAGGTTCCCAAATTAAGTTTTAAACTGAAGACTATCATCCTTCAGCCTTAATTGACCCTAAAGTTATTGTTGTTATACAGGCACTACTAAGTTGGTTGAACCTTTACTACATATTTCTGATGGATAAATGTTAATTATGATCTTAAATTTATAAGTAAGTATTTTATTTATAGTCTGGTTTTATGTAGAGACAAGGAATGGGATACACTGAGTTTGAAATAAGTAATTTTTACTCCAAAGCCAGCAGTTATAGTACAAGTAAAGAACGTCATAAAAACTACTAAAGCATTCTCAGAAGAGGAAGGATGAATGAAGAGACATTTTGCTGCATATGAAATTCCCTTCCTGCAGAATTCTTTCTTTTAGGAACTAGACTTCATACTATCTAATTTCAGTGATATTATTGAGTTTTCTCAGCTTTGAATCTGCAGTTGTGGCTTCCATTTTTTTCTGTCAAGGATGGTGAACAGCAGAACACTGTCTCATAAATACCACACACATTTCATCCCTTAGCATCACTTTATATTTCTTCCTGAATTATAGCACTATTTGTGTAAAAGAAAATTTATCACTGTAATAGAATTAAACTGACTCTACCTCACAGAGAAGTTATTTTCCATGTTTTTGAAAAGTTTTACAACCATAGATTAATAAGAATTTGCTTTACCTAGTTACAACAATATTAAGCATTTTCTTCACTGTTATGTAAGTAAATCTTAATTCCCCCCAAACTACAAACCTTTTTAATTTTATTAGCATATTGATGGGTTTATGTTCTTGATGCCAAGTTTTCCAGTCTCAGGCTGTGTACTGGTTTTGTCTGTGATAAAGCTGATTTTCTTTATAGTACCTAGTATACGGCCATGTTTTTAATTTGTGCTGGAAACAGTGTTGATAATTCAGGGATGTTTTAGTTACTGCTGAGCAGTGTTTACACAGAGACAAGGCCTTTTCTGCTTTTCACACCAGCCCACCAGTGAGTCGGTTGGGGGTTCACAGGAATTTTGGAGGAGACACAGCTGGGACAGCTGTCCCCAGCTGAACAAAGGGATATTCCAGACCATATGATGTCGTGCTCAGAAAAAAGTACACTCACTTTTACCCTTCCAATTTGCTTTCCCCCATCCTGAAGAGGTAGGAAGTGAGCAAGGAGCTGTGTGTTGCTTAGATGCTGGCTGGCACCAAACAAAGGCAGGATGCAACCTGATATGATCATAGAATCATAGAATGTTTTGTGTTGGAAGTGACCTTTAAAGGACATCTAGTCCAATACCCCTGCAGTGGGCAGGGACATCTTTAACTGGATCAGGTTATTTAAAGCCCCATGCAATTTGACCTTGAATGTTTCCAGAGGTGGGGCATCTGCTGTCTCTCTGGGCAATCTGTTCCAGTTCTCACCACCCTTGTAAAAAATGTCTTCCTCGTATCTAGTCTAAATCTACCCTATTTTAGTTTAAAACTATTATCCCTTATCCTGTTGCAAAAGGCCCTGATAAAAAGATTGTCTTTCTTATGAGTCCCCTTTAAATACTGAAAGGACACAATAAAGTGTTCTTGGAGCCTTCTCTTCTCCAGGCTCCATCAACTCTCTCATCCTGTCCTCACATGTGAGGTGCTCAAACCTCCAGATCATCTTCATGGTCCTCCTCTGGACCCACTCAAACAGGTTCATGTCTTTCTTATTCTGGGGCCCCAGAGCTGAATGCAATACTCCAGGTAGGGTCTTCCCAGAGTGGAGTAGAGGGAGAAAATAATCTCGATTTACCTGCTGACCACACTCCTTTTGATGCTGCTAAGGATAGAACTGTCTTTCTGTGCTGCAAGCCCACATTACTGGATCATATTCAGTTTTTCATCCACTCATACTCCCAAATAGTTCTCCACAGGGCTGCTGTCAATCCACACATCACTTACCCTGTAGCTATGCTTTATGTGCTTGGAAAAACTCAGGGTAGCTGATGCTTTCTTTCCCCAAAAGCTACCTGGACAGGAGTCTGAAGCTATTGTTCTATCAGTGACGCTGTCAGTATTTTTCCTAGACTAATGACATTGAGTCATATTACTATAAGGATGAGTTTAGAAGCTTTCAAGAATGACTTTTCTTGAAATGCATTCAGTATCCTTGGTTAGAACTAAAGGTAAGTGCAAAATTTTGCTAGGACATCTGTTTAGAAGTATTGCTTAAGTAGTCCTTTATATAGGATTGAAGTACGACCTAATATACTATATACATAGTATAGTATTTTGCATCCTGTACAAATTGCTAAATAATTAGTGAATTTAAATAGACTAAGCTGACATTTAAAAATTGAACTTTACTGTCTTCAGGCTAAATGTTGTCTTGATGTTTGATCCTGCAATATAGACATGCACACCTTCCCATCACAGGTTTCCTGTACAGTCCATGGATGGTATCCAACAGACTTCCTTGCTTACAGTGCCTGTCCTTATAACCTAATTCACATATGTTTTGTTAGATTTCTTTTTTTTCCTTTATCCTGACAGTGCTCCTTACCTAGCTTGACCACAATGACTGTGTAGAGATAATTTAGGAAGATTAAGCCTCTAATTTAGGCAACTAACTGAAACAGTGTCTGTGAATATCCTCTCTCTCTTCCTATTATATACACACAAGCATATTGAAGGAAAAGTTTTACAGTCTTGAATTATATATAACAAATTTCAGCTTACTCTCTAAATGGGTAACATGCTGAAGAATAGAATACAAAAAGTAGATTGGCAAAAATTAACAAGATTAGTCTATCAATGAAAAGTTGAAATTCCTGATGCTAGACAGCACTGTAGTTTAGCAGTAATCCTGAACCAGCAAAATGACAGGACAAACGTATTCCATTTAGACTGATGGCAGAACATGAATTATAAATCATACTGTATTAGTCTCTTGTTGCTTGATAAACCAATTATATAAGGATAGCAATTACAGCTTACCAGTGATCAGGCAGTTCAAAATTATTTTATTCTCTTCGGTGACCATAAAAGGGTCAGCATTTATTGACAACAGAAGTAAATAAAAGCCTGCCTGTTCCATACAAATGCTTTTGCTTGTTTGTTTGTTTTTATTATTTTTTTTTCAATCAGCTGGAAATGTGTTAGGTTTTGTTCTTTACACAAAAAAAATATATTTACCAAAAATATATTTTTGGGTATAATGTTCCATTTCTTTCATTAAAGATTTACATTTCAAAGGACTACTTAAATAGAGAAAACAGAGTCGCAGTCATATATATTCTTCTCTCTGTTTTCAGAAAGAAAGAAAACTTTGAAAATGAAATTTATATATTACAGATTTGAGGAACTCTTCAGACATAAACCTTATATACTAGCGATGACATCCTGAATGCTGTAATAGCATATTAGAGCAGTGACAAATTGAAAATTATTTAATACAATAACCTAAAATTATTTAATGCTATACCGCCATAAAAAAACAAGGTCCAAGGTGGTTTGGTTTGTTTATTTATGTATTTATTTATTTTTCCTGCAGATGAATGGCTTTTGAAGGAATTCCATTTTACCTTGATCTCTCATACTTACTATGGAAAAAGGAGAAATTGGTTATAGTCTATAAAATATAATTACTCTTTTTTTTTTTTTTTTTTTTTTTTACTTTATAAAACTTAGAAAATAATTTAGTAAATATAAGGAAGGAAAGTCTAATTAATGTTATATCATTTGGAACTGCAAACATAATTTTGGTATTCATGAGGCTGAAACAACAGACTTTTCATGAATCTGTATGCTTGCGCTAAAAGATATATTTCTTCCTAATAAATATTTCAATAAAAACAATGAGAAAGAAAGAGGGAGAAATTTTAATTTAAAAAACTTTTTAAGCTTGTTGTAGATTTTTATTTTCATTGATCCCTTATTAATTACAGTAAACAAAGTTACTGCTTTGTGCTATATTTGCCTTTGGAATGAGATCTCATACAAATTAGTGAAGCATAAAGTATCTCATACTTTTTTCCTTACTTTTACATTTTTTCAAATGCATATATAATTATAGCTGTTGCAAACAGTATAAGTAACTATGGAGAAGAGGAAACAATAAAAGGAAGAAAGCATAACTGTAAAACTTGAATTACAGAAATGAGGTTTCAGGAAATTACTATTTTCCATGACACAATTCAGTTTACTTACAGGAAAGAAAAACAAGAAAAAAATGTAGTGGATCCAGAAATTTTGTGGAAATATAGTAGAAATAAAATTGTCAAATTGCATACAATTTTCCTTTTAATCAATTCTACAGTATATGAAAATTAGTTGTCTTCCTGGACATAGAAATCTTTAGTTTGTACTTGTCTTTTTCCTTGGGCTAGTAGGCAGTCACTCTCAAATGCAGGTTTTTCCTATGATCAATGTACTATCCTAAAAAGATAAACAAACCATGAAGTCTAAGGTAGCCACTGAGGAGGGGTCACATTGCAAACTTACAACTAAGATTTTTAACATCCAAAATTACATTTTTCCCTCTCACAAAGCCTGCAATAGAGAAATGTAAATAAACCACATTATTCTGATTGATTTTGCTTTAGTAAAAAGAATTTTTGAAGAGTTAAACTTATTCATATTGAGGAATTCCTGTATTAAGTTCACAATAATCAGTCAGTTTTATAGGTATTTTGGTTTGCTACACAGGATTCTGTGCAACCAGTTTTATCTTGTTAGGTCTTTTAGAAATTACAGGTCTATCATGTATGAATTTCCACTTGACTAAAGAGATTCGGAGAATAGACATGATAGTCTAAACCAGCTTTTATTTTTTAACAGTTTAATTCAGCCACCCATGAATAGAATGGGTTCTGCATTAATCAATACTGCATGCAACTTATTGAAAATAAAGATTTACAGCAGGACTATTGGGATCTTTATTATGTGGAATTGTAGTTAAATGCCTTTAGGAAGAAAAAGATTTTAACAGAACAGTTTTACTAACCTATGTCCTAGTAAGTAGTTTCTAAGATCCAGAATAAAGAATTATCTGACTGAGCACAGTAAGGGAATAAATAATATGTCATACACATATCAAGGCCAACGATGTCTTTCCATGGAGGCAGCAGTTTTTGCATTGTAATCAATATCTAATTTCCTCCAGCCTAATCAGATTGATTTTTGGGATGGAATTATTGCAGAAGAAGGAATGCCCCTTTTGTAGATTCACAGAGAGAAAGGAATATTCATACAGTGCTGGAAATAAGTGGGAATAATTTCAGTGAATGTTTTAATCAGTCTTCTTCACACAAAAAAGAAAGGATTCCCTAATAAAATCTGCTCATGAAACAGAGCTGGGCTGTGTTGTACAGAAGGAAATAAAAATTATGTACTGGAAGAATGAGTCTTGAAGACTTGAATAACAGAAACAGAATGAATTATATTAATACAAAGTGCAATGTTATGTACTTATGGAGCAATAATAAACATAACAGTCCCCAATATTCAGAAAATATAAATCACCTATTTGAAAAAGTCTTATGGAACTGACTTAAATAAATTATATATTTAACATCAATTAAATTGATGTATGATTGAAAATTATATGTCAATTTTCCTTGGTATTT
>JANIJG010022253.1:0-17058 GCA_024611175.1 Megaceryle torquata | reverse complement strand
GTGTGGGAGGTCTCCCTTTGATTAGTGAGTGTGTGCCCATTTTGTTTCATCTTTCTTTAAGGTTTAGGAATTAGTTGTGTAGTAGTTAATTCCCAACAGACATCCAAACTCATATTTGATCAGAAGGAGGGCTGAGTGACATTGCAACCCAAACAGCAGCTGCTGTTTGCTTTGTAAGTGCTTCCATGACACTTGCATGCATTTGTCCATCAGATTTATTTGCTGCCACAATGTTTTTCATCCAAAAGAATGCAGTTTTAGTTCCTAACTATTTAGACTCTTCTGTCTTCTCAAAGGGTCTTTGAGCAATGTGTATATAACTTTTGTTTATTTTTCTAGTATTTGATGTGACTATTACTTTACAAAAAAAAGTCTCTAGCTTATAGAAATTTATTTGGAAGGTCACCAGACCCTTTCTAGTGGCTTATCCAGACAGGTGGAATGTATTTTGTACAAACTATGGTGCTTTCTACTACTTTTACTTGGAGTTATTAGGTTTGGGGCAAATCATTCCTGTTAGAAATCACTTTATTATGCCATTCAAGAGATTTTCTTGGGGAGAGCAGGTCTGAGCATGTCTTCCAAGCACAGAAAAGAATGCAAAGCGAAGACAATGAACACAGTTCACTTGTATCAATAAAATGAGGGAACAAAGGAGCAAGAGGAGATAAAAAACAGTGAAAATGTTACAAGGTCATCTTTAGATTCATGAGAAGAATTCTAACTTTGTGTCATCCAGTTGGTGCTGATCATGGTCACGACTAGTTCTAGTCCTTGTTGATGGGTTTATCATTGGGAATCTTGGCTAGCTATGCAGATACAGATTAATATGATTTTAAAAAAGTGTCACCAAATGACTAGAAATACAAGAAGCTGGAAAACCAGAAAATTTTTGGTAAACTTAATTTTATATACTTGTTTTGTGGAGGACTGCCATGTTTTCCCATGGGTGGTAATGCCAGCTTTTGTCAATGAGACTTGAGCTTGCATTAATCATCATATCTGCTAAGTAGCAGAGCCTCTGCCTACTGAACGTTTAGTGGCTGGTACTGTACAACGCTGTCATTTCAAGTGTCAAAGTTTGCAGGTTTTAGGGTAAACTTGAGAATTCTAAAGGGTTTAAAAAAAAAATCCATCACAAAAAAACCCCACCGGTTTAACAGGCCAGAAAGAAAATTGAGTTATTTGACTTAAAATTATTTTTTAATAAAATTAATCTGTAACTTCACTGTCTGTAGCTGTTGTTGTCTTCTCTGTTGCCCCTTGTCTAAGGCCAGATGAGAGTGTTCATAACTTAAAAGAAGTAATGCTGCATGCTTGTTAAACTTTTGCATTTATTTAACACGCCTGAGTCTGATTATGAGCATGGTTTAATAAAGATAAATAAATACAAATAATCTCCCAAAATGTATTTGGTGACTATGGTGTAATAAAAAGGACAAGGGAGGATTATGGCAGGAATAAAATATATGCAATTGCTCTTAACTATGATGATTGATTACAATGAAAATGTGTTATTTTACCTGAAAAAGTATGAAAAAGATATTTTGCAAGGTTAGTGTCAAAGTAATAAGATCATTTGAGTATTTGCAGTGTGCTTCCAACAGTCTTAAAATACAAGATAACAAATTGTTCCTGCTTGCTAAATCCATAGTGTTTTTTTCTGAGATTGCCTAAAAGGAAACTAACAATAGACACAATTCACTGACTCATTTGACCACAAAGTAAGAGTTAGTCCTTTTTGTATGTTGGTTGCTAGCCTAGGATATATATATAGACAAATAATGTGAATGTGAAAAGTGCCTCTATTTTACTGGTGGTTTTGAAGCTATTTAGTCAGGCTCTTGATTTCTAATTTTAATGGGATATTTCAGACTTCTCGGAGAGGTACAGATGTTTCATGTAAGATTCTGTAAACTCCTTATTTTACATTCTAAGTTTCAGACTATTAGACTTTGTTACAAACTGGTTTTGATTTGTTCCTTACTTATTCTGGAGATCATTCTTTAGCAAATATTTTCAACAGTGGTCTAGCTCAAAAGATTATTAAGGAATCATAGTGCTTTGGAAAGTTCTTAGGAATCATGAAGCTTCTCACTCTAAGGAGACTAGAAATGGAGATATAGGAGGAAAGATGAGGAATTTCAGTGGGTTTTAACAGTGGGATTTTGTTCTGTTTGGTTATCAGTTTGCAAGTCAGTTTTAAATGGAATTTAAATGATGGTAGATTTATTCTATGATGGTGACTTAAGATCCTACTGATAACTTTAGAAAGTACCTAAAACACTGCAAGACAGGGCCTATATTCAGCTTCATCTGAGCTCAATGAAAGGTCTGCTGCTTATCTGTGATTCATCCAGGTGCCTTAATTACTCAGTCAAATGCTGTTGATTTGGAAGGGCAACTGGTGACAGTTTTGGTTTCTTGTGTTTCTTGTGTGATGTTGCTTTCAGAGCTGCCTAAATATTTTTCCAGGGACTTTTTCTTGCACTAGATAGAAACATCCACTTCTTTGTTTAATATGAAGGTTGTAATAAACAAATTTTAGTACTATGATTTGTTTAGGGGAGGAGACTTTATCTCTTGTGTCTACACCAGGTTTCTTTCATAGAATCATAGAATGGTAGGGGTTTTAAGGGACCTCTGGAGATTGAGTCCAACCCCCCTGCCAATGCAGGAACACCTAGGGCATGCCACACAGATCCAGGCAGATCTTGAAAGTCTCTATAGAAGGAAGTAGGAAGTCACAGAATCATTCAGGTTGGAAAAGACCCTTGGAATCATTGAGTCCAACCATCAGCCCTACTCTACAAAGTTCTCCCTTACACCATATCCCTAAACACCACATCCAAATGACCCTTAAACACATCCAGGGATGGTGACTCAACCTCCTCCCTGGGCAGCCTGTTCTACTGTCTGACTACTCTTTCTGTGAAATTTTTTTTCCTAATGTCCAGTCTAAACCTACCCTGTTGTAGTTTGAATGCATTCCCCCTTGTTCTATCTCTGATTACCTGTGAGAAGAGACCAACACCAACCTCTCTACAGTGTCCTTTCAGGTAGTTGTAGAGAGTGATGAGGTCTCCCTTTAGCCTTCTCTTCCTCAAACTAAACAGTCCCAGCTCCTTCAATTGCCCTTCATAAGATTTATTCCCTAGGCCCATCACCAGCTTCACTGCCCTCCTCTGCACTCACTTCAGCACCTCGTGCTGGATGTTGCAGCTATGATACTTTCAGATCTGTATAGTACGTTGTCAGTCTTTTGTGCTTCTTTGAACACTACTAATGCTTGACCTAGGTGTCCTTTCACTGCCTTATGTCAATATGAGATTTAAAGGGAACATTCCCAAGCTGCATAATTTAACTACGTCATTTTGTGTGGTAGGAGTCAGATCAGGAATAAAGGAATGTAACACAGGTCTCAAAAGGACTGATTGTTTAAGTGAGGGGATGATTGGCCTTTGGAGGTGCTTTAATAGTTCAAGGTTCTCTTTCCATCTAAAATCCGCTTTATGTCCAGCAGAAATCTGCAAGAGGTAAGAATACAGTGTGATGTCTAAGAGAAGCAAAAAGATTTTTTTTCTCATGGCAACCCTGACTGTGTCTTGACCAGGGAGGTTTCTTACAGAGGGGGCTGCTGCAAAGAGCCCTAACCCTGTTTCTTGATCTGGTACTTGTGAACATATTTTACTGCAATACTTTAATATTCAGAAAGGATTAGAAAATAAAGCTAACATCAGTAGAACAAGGATTTAGTGTTTTCCTTAAACACTTTCCTTGGTTTCTCTCAAACTCCTATCCATTTCTCCGTTTTTATTTCCTTCCTGTTAGAGTGACTTTTCAATTCCAGGAGAGAAGCACTTAGTCAATCTCAGCTGGAACATAGGTACCCTTCATGCATTGTTTGGGATGGGTAAAGGCCTTAGCAGTGAGGGCATGCAGGGCATTTTTTCTTCTCCTCTTTCAAGGTATTGCGTTGCCTTAGTGGTGCTGTCAGATCCTTTGATCTAGAATGAACAGCTGCAGCTGAACTTTGATCCCTTCTGTAATAATGCAGTGAACAGCCACGAGACCACCAAACTCAACAATTTAGAGTTCTTTCTGAATGTACACTGAATGGGCTTTCTTCTTTGGGTTAGGGAAGTAACGTAAGACTTGCCATACGTTATTTCAGGAACTGCCCGACATATTTTCAAATAGTTTTTCCATTAGTCAGAAGTGATTCCTCAAGTGCTCACAGTTGACCCAGATCTGTTTTGCTTCAGGAGCCACACTCAGCAGCAAGCTGAATCCTCTAAAATGGATTTGATCTGGAGGAAACTTTGTTCTCTCTGCTGGCAGAATTTTTTTAGGGTCACATTTCAATGAGTAAGGAAAAGACATTGGCTAATTTCAAATCAGGACAGTGTTTCCTGTTCCAGTGTGTGGGGAATGCAGTTTGTGTGCATCACTTCACTGGTCAATGTGCTGTACGTATAACTTTTCTTTTATCATACTATGAAAACATTTACCATGTATCATGAAGGCTTCTTAGTTTCCTAGATGTCTCATAAATGTGTTTATCTTTTCATTTTATTTCACTGATGCTTCCTTCCTAGTAAGCCTTTGTCTGAAGCTTTTTATTGCCATTGAAGGCAATTAAGTTATCTCCATTGATGTCTCCCTAATGAAGGTTTTTAGATTTCTAATTTTAGCTCATTTGATGCTGTGGTTTTAATTGCATGATTTCACATGGTGCTCAGGCCTTGTGATTACATAATGTTCTTTTTTATGAAAATAATTTGGTGCTGGAGGGGAGGCTCAGAGTAGAGGAAATCATTAACATGCAAAAAACTTGAGCTCCAAAATAGCTTTAATTAGAAGCTTATTTCAAAGAGCTACCACCTGCTTCTCATTTTGGCTTTGCATTATCTGTAAAAATATGTGGTGGTTTGGAAGTGTGACGTAAATTTATTTATCTCATGCTAGAATAGTAAAACTACAAAACAACGGTAGCTGGACTTGCACGTAAAAGTAACACTTTCTGGTTCCTCTTGAGACACAAGCTGCTGAAACTATATAGAGTGCACTAAGTGTTTCCATCTGATCTGTAGAAAACACTGTCGGTTATATTTTCACTTTATAAATATGTCACTGGCAAAGCCAACTGGCTGCAATAAGCATTTCTGAAATGGATATTTCTGACTTATTGGAAAACTGCATTTCTTAAAAGTGAAACATAAAAACCTCCATTCACCAGCTACACATTAAAAACAAATGGCCAAAGCAAACTATGGGATCTTGGTTGGAAGAAAATGGACACTGTTATCAGGAACAGTCCTTGAATAATGGAAAGGGGTGCCTTATATTTGTTTTGGGCAGTATGATTGAGCACTGCAGTATGATGAGAGACAGTTGCTCTAAGAAACTGCTCGTACTGTGCCATGTTATATTCAATCATCACTACTGTAAAAACACGGTATATTTTAACAATGATATTTGTGTGATTAGCGATTATGGATGTTAAAGATGAACGTTTCCAAGTCTGATGTGACATGTTTGACATGCAACCAAACACAGCAGAAGGTGCTATTGTTTTTCTACTCATCATTTTCATGAGGTAATGAAATTGGTATATTCATTACGTACTTGAGAGCCGAAGCTGTTACTACTTGTTACTTAAGCAGTAGTACCTCAACACTTCTGCTGACCTTTACTTTTTTCTTTTACTTGAATTGTAATATGTCTACTAGATTATTACCACATATCGGGTATATCTGCTGTAGCATTTACCTTTAATTTCTGTTCTTACGATGATATTTAGTAACTAAATTTTATATTTTAGACAAGCTAAAAACTCTGAAGGTTGTGGTCAGAAGCTGTCTAAAAGACAGCTTTCTCACTATCATCAGTATCACCGGAAATACCTGAAATTTAATTCTATTACAAAATACAGAAGATAACTGTCAGTAAGAACATTTTACTTTTAACTTTATGATATATCAAGCAATATTCAGAACTTTTCAAAACAGTAGATGAGCAACATGGCAAAAATTTAAACATACTATGATGATTTTTTTTTTTGTGATTGAAGTTATTTTAGGCACTCTTTTTTTCTGGTTTTATCTATATCTTTATAAGGAAGAAAAAGCTGAAAAGAAGCAGCCTTAAGAAACAAAGTACAAATGTGTTCTACTGTTTCAAAGATGGGAGTTTCCAAGTCTCCTTGCTTTCTATCACTCCTCACCAGAGTGGGCGGCTAGGTGTGGCTGAGCAAGGATTCTGAGAGAAACTCAAAAGCAACATAGTGTTATTAAGCAGGTATTCTTTATTTGTGGTGCTGGATGCACAGGGGATCACCTGTCCAAATGGGCACATCATCTGCAGTTAACCAGGACATACTTATACAAGGTATATGTGACTGAATTAGATTTCTGAGAACTCGTTTACACATTCATTAGTTTTCCGAGACATTAACAACGTATATGCCAACCAAATCTCAGCCTAGTCCCACATGGGCTATTACTGTATTAGGGTCTTAAGGTGGTCTTCTTCATTTCTGCTGATAAACTTCTAGAACCAGTTTTAACAAGTCTTCTGCTGTGTCTACTTTGCCTTCTTTGTTTTGGTTCAAGACTTACATTCTGTTCCCTAAAGAATGCATGCACACTTGCAAAACAAGTGCTGATAAGTAATTTATCAGGGCTTTGCACAATAATTAGTTTTAGTCAGTATCTGAAACTGACAGAGACAAGAATAGTAAGGTTATCACTATTACTGTGCCTTTAAAAAAGGGTTTTTTGTGATCTGATACCTGTAATCTTTGTCTTCAGTTTTCAGGTACCAGAGAGTTCCTTTGAAGTTAGACATTGAAAGTTAGGCTCTGGAAATAGAGCAGACTTCTGCAGATGTCTTCTATAGCACACTGCTGATGGTAGGAAAATTCTTAGGAAACTGTGGAAGGGGAGTTGAAGATTCTCTATGGTCTTACAGGGTGTGAAATAGAAGTGGAACTGAACCTAATGTACAGTGTTGAGAGTGTTTTCAGTGTACCTTTGAATGCTGAATGTGAACATCAGTGATTATGAACTAACCGATGTAGAATAACTGGTCACACAGGCATTATGAAGCCTTTATTATTATTTTATTGAAGCCTCAGTTATTATTATGAAGACAGGATTATGAAGCACTATTTTCTTGCAAGCTAAATAAAAGTGCCACTAGTTATTTCTAGTGGCCAGTAACTACACTTTAAGATAACTATACCTAAAAGACATTGGTGGCAACCAGAGGGCTAGCATCTTTTACTAGCTATCAGTGTTTGTACAAGCTCCCCAAAGTACTTTTTCTGGTTTACTCATGATTTTATACAGCTGCCTGACTCATGCTTTTTCTGGACTGTATCATCAGTATGATGATAATGTCAGCAACTGTTGGGAAGTGGAAGCTGGGTATCATTAACATTGATAACAAAACATCTCAGTTTCTCTAATAGTTTGCTGTTCAGGAGTATATGATAGGACTAAATCCTATGAAATTTCACAGCCTAGAGGAACGGATATTTACCACGGTGCCTTGGAGTAGGTCAGAGTGTATGGATTTTCTGACTCATAATTCAGAAGCAGGTTTCAGTAACCTGGTGCGTGCAGGTGACTCACAGGGGGTTTGTTCAATTGACTCAGCCTGTGTCCCTATCTATGCAGAGATGACACACAGGGAGCTGTGTAGATGGCTCTGTCCTGAGTTATCCATAAGCCTCAGGCCAAACAGGGCAATGCACACCCACCAGGTGGTGCACACCCACAGAACCAAAACCTGAGCTGAGCCTTGAAATTCCTCAACAAATGGTATACTCTGAGTCTCAATTTAAGCCACTATTGGGCTTCCTGAAAAAGTAAGATAGAACTGGAGGGCTTCACTGTTAGTTAGAGAGCATAATCCAAGCAGGCATAGTTTTGCCACAGCCCCCTGGAGGTTTTCAGCTACAGCCTTGTGTATTCAAACTGTATAATCAAATCACATAAACCAGGGGATAAAAGTCCTAAGCTTCAGGTTAGGAATCAGGAGTCGTCTCCAAATGCTCACCTGTAATGAGACCCTTTCCCCTTGGTCAGGATGTCGGCTAACATGACTTTTCTAAGATTGAGAGCCCTTACCTGGAGTGGTAAGCAAATATTTAGCATGCTGTAAGTGTGCGAGCACAGGTGGTTAACACATGTATAATATTTACCATGCTTTCTAGTTTGTTATAGTATATTCTTGCTTTTAAGTTCTGATAATGCATTTTTCTGTTGTATCCATAAAAACCTGCATTTGTGGTGTATAAGGCTTCAAATAGATCGTGTTCTTGGGCCTTACAGTTAAAACCGTGAGTCCAAATAAATAATTTGCTTACAACTTGCAGTCCAGTCTCTCTTTGCCACACAGAGATAGAAAGATGGAATACCTTCTTTGTATGATTCGTCTCATGACATCATCTAGTCCAGCCCCATTTCCCAAGCAGGTTCCGCTAGAGGTTGTCCAGGATTGTTTTCAGTTTTTTCAATATGTCCAAGGAAGGACACTCTACAGCCTTTCTGGACAATTAGAAAAAAATAAAAAGTTCAGCTAGAATTCATGTGTTAATTTGCTTCCATTGCCTCTTGTCCTGTAACTGGATCCCACGTTCTCTCTCATTAGGAATTTATGGACATTGGTGAGACTCCCCCTGAGCCACCTCTGGGGCTGTTCAGCCTGGAAAAACTCTTTAGCTTCTTTTCATCTGAAAGATGCACTGGTTCCTTAATAATTTTTGTGGCCCTTTACTGGGTTTTTGTTTGGTTGTTGGTGGTGTGTTTGGTTTGTTGTTGGTTTTTTTGTTGTTGTTGTTATATATATATATATATACATTAAAAAAATCTCCTCCAGCAAGGGGAGATGGAGGCCCAGAGGGAAGGAGGTGAGCAGAACTGCTCCTGCTGGCAGTAGCGAAGTGTTAGATTGTTTTATGCTCGTTTGTCTGCTCACAGCCTTAGTGTGCTTCAAGTGATACTCTTGAGACTTGTATAGTTGCTACAATTCTCTTATGAATAAAATTTTTTTTTTTTTATTACACTAAAAATAGTTGATAGTGTTAACTGTTAGCAGGACATTTAGACTTTTAGGAACCTTAAAATTAAATAAGTTCCAAATTCACATGCCTCTTCATTTTTAATTGAAACATATAGGGTACTTATTTGTAGGTCATTCTCACTTACTTCTGGAACCTCTATTTGTAAAGTCATCACAGTGTTCTTAAATAGTATTTCAGAAACTCATTATAAGCAGCAAATCAAATGTTCCCTCTGATTGTGATCAGTAGTTGCTGTAACCTCTGGAATACCACATATTTCAAGTGCAGGATGTCAACTCTAAGTTATGAAGAAATTAAACAATTCTGGAATCTTGTCCTATGAAGAATATTTAAGAGGGTAAATTACTCTTAAAGATGAATAAAGCTGCTTTATACAAATAATTTCAGAGGAAATATACTAACTCTGCTCATTTAAGAGGTGTGTATATATATGCATATCTTATGTGTTTGTATTCTGTACAATATGATTCTAATATTACAAAAAATAAATTCTAAGATTGAACAGAAGCCCTAGACCTTGCTTTAAAATTTAAAAAGTCTGTGTAGAAAATCCTAGGAAAATTATAGCTCTAAAGAAATTGGTCAGTTAAGAAAATGCTTTTGGAGACCTCTGTCAAACCTGTAATTCTCTCAGAAATGTTCACATCTAGCTCCAGGAAACAGTTCTTCATTGACTTTTTCCTGTTACCAGATGTGAAGAGTTTAAATTTCCTAGAAGGATGTATGACTTCAGTCTGCACTTAGAAGAGGAAACATTTAAAATGTTTCAAGTTTCCAGTGTAGTTGTACAAGCTTCATAATGTTATAGATTAAACTTCTGAGACTTAAATCATCAAATTGGAGTTGCTATTGACAAGTGGCCACTGGTTTAATGAGCTGCTATCAAGTTGATATATTTAAATTTTCTCACTCGTAGTAGTAGAAAAAACTCCAAAGATGTATTGGTTTGAGTTCAGTATCAGGCAGAATGTCAGTTTGACTACTTCGGAGTAGTACTTTGGAACAGTTCCATGTTGACTGCTTTTGCATAACATGTTAGTTTATTAGTACAGACTCTGACATTTTTAAGCTTAGGAAGATGAGTTTTCATTGTTTTTCAGCTTACTTTCTTTTTGAAGCCGCCAAAGATTAATGGAGTTCTCTTATGTTTAATAAGGAACAAGGCATTTTTCTGATGTTGAATAAATTTTTCTAGATTTTAATTTATTAATTTGTCAGTTGGAAGTGCTATTGCTAGTGATAAAGCAAAATTCGAGTGTTTGATATTGTCAGTGTTACCCCTCAAAATGTATGCACTCTAGGAGTTCTCAGACAAGCCCAACAAAACTCCCCTAAATAAGAATGACCTTTTAAGACTTTTCAAAAAAAGTCTATGCTGATCATAAGGGAAGAAACATTTGGTGTGATTGTGCTTGAAATGCTATCAGTATTCCTGAAATTATACTGTTGAAATTGTTTTGTAGTTCTATCTATATAATCATTGATGTGAAGGATTGAAGTATTTCCACTTTGATATTTGCAACAGGGTTTCTAGAGCATGTAGTGAATACATGCAGAATCTTGAAAGACGTGTGTAAGAACTTGATTTTTAGAAAAAGGGAAAATTGGAAAAAAGGGATGAGGAAGGACAAGTGGAAAGGACTCAGCTGAGTACTTTTTTTTTTTTCCCCTGTTCTTTTACCCTAAGCTACATTTTTATTGTATGTTTTAATCACAAGGACAAGTAACGTGATGTACTGCTGACCTATTCCACTACTATTTATTTTTAAGTAATTAAAATTCCTATGAAGAACCATGGTGGAGATTGACAATATTTTGCACTGTACTTTGTTACTTTTTCAGATACTGAGTATCTCTTTGTAACCTTTAAGTGTAACTATGAAGTTTTAGTCAATTTTTGTTTTGCTTCACTTTCCTATGTTAGAAAACAGTTCGTAAAGGATTGAGGATGGAGCTTACTGAACAATTTGTTTGGTTCCTCCATGCATATAGAATAATTCCTGAGAGACCACGGAGTATTTTAATGGTGGTGAACAGACATTTTGATTTTACAAGTATTTCATGTTGTGTTTGCAAGATAGGAGCTTATCTCTCCTGAATTCAGTGGAGATACTTCTATTAGCTTCAGAAAGTGTTAGTCTTACTAACTTACTCTCTTTGAATGCATGTGAAATATTGTTTGTTTGAATTGTTACCCTTGCATATGAAATGCAAACTGCATAATCAGCTCCTGATCTCAAAAGTCTTTCAAATGAGACTTTGAATTTGTATTGGGTATATTTGATGAGGTAGGACAAATCATGTCTTAAGTCATGTCTTGAGGCTGCTGAACAATGAACAAGGCTTGAAATAATTTACTCCATGTTGAATTTTTTTTATTTAATTTTTTTTATAGTCAGAACACAGAGTGGGCCCGTGTTGTTTTTTATTGAGACAGAAAATTGTGAATGCAGAGCATGGAAAACATTACCATTGTGTTATTTTCATAATGCATATTTGTAAGACTTTCTTGTTATGTTGCTTAAGTAGGTTTGAAAGAGTAGCATAGATATTTTTAAGCAACAGTTGTAATCACAGAATCACTCAGGCTGGAATAGACCTCCAAGATCATCAAGTCCAGCCTGTGACCCAACACAGTTATGACTGCTTGTAAGGTATATAAACATTTAATAAGTTGAGTAATAAGTTTTGAGAGAACTGAAAAATTTATTTAAACTGAAATTGTAATAATTATGTATTTAGGAATTTTGGTTTGAAATAAAACATCTAACTTCATCATTCTCTTAATATATTCTCTATGTTATTCCCCCCTGAAATCTAGTTTGTTTGCTTTAGCAAGCTATTACTGAGGTTAATGTTCTTCCTCTTACTAAACACTCATGCAAATGAATGCATCTTATTTTTGTTAGGATTACTTAATGAGTGCAAATTTAATTTACTAATGGCTTTAGGATCAAAACTCTATGAATAAAATGTCTTTGTTTTCTTTGTATTTCTTTCTTTTGCTTTTCTTAGGTCGAGATTTGATATGCATACAGTCCATGGATGGGATGCTTATGTTGTTTGAGCAGGAAAGTTATGCTTTTGGCCGTTTTTTGCCTGGTTTTATTCTGCCTGGTCCCTTGACTTACAGCTCCAGGACTGATTCTTTCATTACAGTGTCATCCTGTCGACAGGTTGAGAGTTACAAGTATGTGTTCGTATTCAGTAATTATTTTGGTGCTATCATTTAATATATAGACAAATTAAAAGTAATGTCTAATTTTTATTACCTTTGCTAATATTGCATCCCAAAGCAGGTGATAGGTAGTTGTGGAAAAGAAGAGAAAAAAAGTTTAATGTTGTTCAGTGATTACTGAAGGATGCTGCTGGATCTTAAATTTACTAACAATGAGGGTCTGGTTGAAGTGGCGAAGGTTGAGGGCAGACTTGGCTACAGTGACCACAAGATGATGGAGTGCAGGATCTGGTATGGCAGGAACAGAACACCAAGCAGAATCACAACCCTGGACTTAGGCATGGCAAACTTTGGCCTTTTAAAGCAATTGCTAAGGGAAATCCCATGGGACAGGGTACTAGAAGGTAAAGGGGCTCACATTTAAGGTTAACATTCAAGGACCACTTCTCAGCTCAAGATCAGAACATCCCAACAGGTAGGAAATTAAGAAAGGGAGCCAGGAGACCTGCATGGTTAAGCAGGGAACTGCTGGGCAAACTCAAGTGAAAGAAGAGAGCCAGAAGAAAATATTTGCAACTGTTGTCAGAGTAGGGAGGCAACCAGGAAATCTAAGGCCTCCTTGGAGTTAAAACTTGCAGAAGAGGTTAAGGACAGCAGAAAGGGCTTCTTCAAATACATTTCAGTTAAAACTAACACTAGAGGCAATGTAGGCTCACTTATGAATGAGGTGGGTGCCCTGGTGACAGGATACAAAGAAGGCGGAGTTGCTGAATAATGTTTTTTTGTCTTTGTCTATGCTGCTGGAGGCTGTCCTCAGGAGCCCCAGACCTGTGCTGATGACACAAAACTGGGAGGAGTGTCTGACACGCTGGAAGACTGTGTTGTCCTCCAGAGAGACCTAGACTGGCTGGAGAGTTGGGTGTGGAGAAATTTAATGAAATAAAACAAGGGCAAGTGTAGAGTCGTGCATCTGGGAAATAATAACCCCAGGTACCAGTATAGGTTGGAGACTGACTGGTGGAAAGCAGAGTATGGGAAAGGGACCTGGGGGTCCTGGTTGACAGCAGGATGACCATGAGCCAACAATGTGCCCTTGTGGCCAAGAAGGCCAACGACATCCTGGGGTGTGTTAAAAGGGGTGTGGTTAGTACGTTGAGAGAGGTTCTCCTCACCCTCTTCTCTGCCCTGGTGAGGCTGCGTCTAGAATATTGTGTCCAGTTCTGTGCCACTTATTTCAAGGAACTGCTTGAGAGGGTCCAGTGCAGAGCCACAAAGATGATTAAGGGAGTGGAACATCTCCCTTCTGAGGGAAAGCTGAGGGAACTGGGGCTCTTTAGCTTGGAGGAGACTGAGGGGTGACCTCATTAATATTTATAGATATGTAAAAGGTGAGTGTCAGGAGGGTGGAGTCACGTTCTTATCAGTGACATCCAATGATAGGACAAGGGGCAGTGGGTGCAAGCTGGAACATAGGAGGTTCTGTGTAAACGTAAGGAGAAACTTTTTCACAGTGAGGGTGGCAGAGCAGTGGAACAGGCTGCCCAGGGAGGTTGTGGAGTCTCCTCTGGAGACATTCAAAACCCACCTAAATGCGTTCCTGGGTGACCTGATTTAGGTGATCCTTCTCTGTCAGGGGGTTGGACTAGATGATCTTTTGAGGTCCCTTCCAACCTCTAACATTTTGTGATTCTGTGATGCTGTATTTGTACAGTCATAGAAGAAAGCATGATCTGTGTCTTGAAGACTTTATGGTCTTATTTTATTTAAGTTTACTTGCTTATCAAGGCATGTCATGTTGTCTTTCAAGTGCCAAGTTTTTCTTGACCTTTACAACAAATGTGGCTAAAATTCTTCCTTGGTCTGTCACTGTGTTACAAGTGTGCTGTCTTTATTGTAAGAAGTTGTAGTTTTAAAGGAATTCTTCACTTGCTTATTTGTCTTTAGTGCCAAGTGTTAAGACGCTATGGTACTAATCTCTAGTGTGTCTCTAAAAACTATTATGATATTAGAATAGAATTATGTAATGCTTCTGAAGTGAAGGAAGTAGCCATGGTAAGGTTATTTTTATGCTGTTCAACATGTTTGGGTTTTTTTTAATATAGTAAATGAAAAGTGTAGCAGTTCTATCTAGTGCTTTTAGCAGAACAAATTGCCAAATTTCCTATTACCCATCTTCTTATAGCTCATGCAGACCAATGCCTTCATTTGATTTCCTGTGTTGATTCTGAATTCTTTCAAAATCTAAAAGCAAAATTCCTCTTATTTAAATGATTGTATACGTGATGTGATTGCTGAATTGAAAGTTTCATCATCTGTGGCTTGAGTTTTTTGTGATGAAAAACTTGTATGCAGGTAGTGGGTACTTCAATGGCAATGCAAATGGCTGTTCAACAGGAGCTTGATTTGAAAGCTATGTATTAGTCCGATTAGTACTGTGTATGTATACTGATAACAATATTTATTTCTTAATGTATGAGTATTAACTGAAAATAATATATTTACTTTTTAAAACTTTCTATAACAGATACCAAGTGCTGGCATTTGCAACAGATGCTAATGAAAGACAAGAAACAGAACAGCAAAAAATTAGCTCTGGAAAAAGACTTTCGGTAAAACCTGTTTATTTTGCATAACTTCTGTGGTACACTACATATGTGTTAATAAGACCAATGCTAGGTGACAAATGGAAACATTGTCTGCTGATGAAGGACTTGATCCAATTGCCATTAAAGGCAATGGAAAGACTGTGGTAGATTTCTGTTTAAATTTCTTTGGACTTTAGTTATTTAAGGTTAAGCCTTAAAAGTCACTGTTCTAAGGAGAATTAAAAAAAAAAAGAGAGAGAGAACCATGTACTGGAAATAACTATTTCTAAGGCAGTATTTGTAATACAGATCATAAACTATAGTAAAATAGATAAATAAGTACACCCAGAAGTATTGCTCATGTGTTTAGATTGTTTGTTTGTGACTTTTTATTGGTCTTAGAAAATGAATCTCATTCTATTTGGGAATCCTTTGTACTTAAGAAAACTCAGCAGTGAAAAATGTTTCTATAAATAGTTCATATCCTGGACCTTTTTTTGTCAAAAACTTGTGGTTTCAATTCTCTCCAGGAGGTCCATCTGACTTAGTTGTTTAATATTTGAGCTGCCTACTCAGAGGAAGAGAGTGGTCCTTCAGTAGAATTGCTTGTTTGCTAAATACACTGTGTAAAATGCTAGATTCAGCATATTGCAGGTATGAGAGTAAAATACTGCGAGAGTAGCTTCCTTTCAGTGGCTAATGTTATAATTTTTTTTTTTTCAAACAGTAAGTCAGTCAGGATCCTCCATCTTGAATTAGGAGAAGGCATAGTTTTTAAATAAGAAATTTGGAAGCTTCACCAGATGCACTGCAAATTGAATACATTATATTTAATCTAAAATGAGAAGCATACAAGAAGACAGCTATATTAAGCCTGTCTTTTTTCCCTTTAACTTTAAAAATGGCAATCTCAGCTTCATGTATCAGATATATCAGTTTGTTTACTAACACCTTGTATGTTATTTAAGGAAAAGGATTGATACTGTTCACATAGGAAGTTCTGACAGTTGAACTTTGATATTTTTTTCCTTCAGAAATTCTTCATTTCTGTTTAACCAGCTCTAGCAGCCATCAAAAGCAATTTTTTGTGCGTGTGAATTAGTTGAAATTTCTCAGAGGAGCCGTAGTAGCAAACAATCATTAAATCAAATAGTCGTAGTACTTTATTTTAAGATGTAAGGATATAGGCAAGGCATGATTTGTAAGTAGTTGCTTATTATATCAGTGTATGTAATAGGAAAAGTAGAGAAGTTACAATATACACAAACATCCTTCAGACTGAAGGGTGTGCATTAGTGATGGCAAGCATGAATATTGACTTTAACACCTAAAACTTTGTAGGTTTTTTCCATTTTCATGTATTGGTTGAATAAATTGTTATCTTTTGCTTTCTGACCTTGCCCTTAACATCTAAGGACATGTACAGAGGCACGTTCAAATGATTCTAATACTCTGTTCTTGGTCTTTGTAGTTAATGTATAAAGCATTTTCATTTTGAATGGGATGTGTATTTTAAAGTTTAAGTATACTTAAATGAGCTCATAACTATCAATTCATAACAATTTCAAAAGATGGATGTTTTTGCTGCTTTATTCACAATAAAAGTTACCAACTGCCTTGAAGGAGAGTTATCCTCTTATTTTGAAAAAAAGACATTGATTTTGCTTTTCTGTGTTAATAGTATTCAAGTAACTTGATGAGTTCTGAGCCTTCTCTAAGTTTTGTCTTTAATACACAGCTGTCAACTGATTTCTGGAGCATGTTTTTTCTTTTGTAGGTGGATTGGGTTTTAAATATCGGAGAGCAAGCACTGGATATATGTGTTGTCTCCTTTAATCAGGCATTTTCTTCCATTTTTGTGCTTGGTGAGAGAAACTTCTTTTGCCTTAAGGATAACGGGCAAATTCGATTCATGAAAAAGCTTGATTACAGTCCGAGTTGCTTCATTCCTTATTGTTCAGGTTTGTAAAATGAAAACTCAACTTACCTTTAGCTTGGCTATTTTACAGTTTAGATTTTTTTTAAATTATTTTTCCCCACTGAATAAATATACTTTTTTGAATAAGCTGTTCTTTTATAGAAAATCTGTGGAATCAGAGCTCTCTTTTTGGATTAAACAGGTTTATTCTCAAATGTTACTTAGTGTGAAATATGATAATTTTTAGAATCTAATTAGATATTTTCTCATTATCACATTGAGGTAC
>JANIJG010022252.1:60893-73622 GCA_024611175.1 Megaceryle torquata | reverse complement strand
TTTCTTTTAAAAAAAAAAGAAAAAAAACAACACCTCACCACCAGAAGCACCCGTTGTTTTAAGTTTTTAAAAAAAAAAAAAAAAAAAAAAAAAAAAAAAGGCCAGGATTTGGCCCAGATCCTTTCAAATGCATGACTGAATATTTCCACGCCAGTAAATTTTAATAAGCTTTAAAGATCTATATTGAGGATAAGATTATTTGGCTGTAGAGCCCAAGTGTATGAAGAAACTACACTGAGGAGGGGGAAAAAAAATCTCATCTCTCCAAACCTTCATACAGCGAAGGAAAAAAAAAAAAAAAAAAAAAAAAACCCACAAAACAAAATTAAGTGAACTTTCCTTGACCTCTAAGCACAGATTTGTCATTACAGAAAACAAAAAATGAAAAAAAAAAGGGGGGGGGGGGGCCTGCGGAAAGAAAGGCAGGGAAAAAACAACCTAACAAACATTGAACGGGCAAGGGATACGGATCGACCGAGGAAAGAGGTGAAAGGCTTTTCCACCACAAAAACAAAGGCGGGCACTTGCCCCTGGCCGGCCGGGCTCTGCCGGGTCCCCCGCAGGGCGCACAATGGGGCCGGGCGGCGGCGGCCCCGGCGCGGGGCTGGCCGAGGAGGCGGGCGGCTTCCCAGTAGCGAAGGGCTCTCCCTTTCGCCGGGCCCGACGCGCACCTACCCACAAACTTCGAGCCCGGAACGGCCGGCGGGGAAGCGGCCCCGAGTCTGCCCCGGGCTGCCGGAGGGACGCCATCATGCCGGGGAGGAGAGGAGAGCAGATCCGCGCTCCCTTCGCGGTGCGGAGGAGCCTCTCCCCCCGGCTCGGTGCTGAGGGGCCGAGGACCACCCGGAGCTGCGGTGCAGGGAGTGCGGCGGGGGGGGGGGGGGGGGGAAGGGAAGAGGACGGCGGCGCAGGCACGGCAGGGAGAGACGAGGGGACGCGAAGTTGTTACCGGCTGCAGGTCGGTGAGGGGGGCCGGAGCAGGCGGGGGCTCCGTTCGCCGCCGCCGGGCAGCCCCGCGCTGCCTCCGCGCCTGGATTGATCTGGTCTCGCTGGCGTCAGGCAGTCGGAGCCGCCCCGCCACCGCTCGCCCCGCTGCCAGCGCCGCCGCTCTCGCTCTGCTCTCTCCTCTCTCTCACACACACGCACCGGCACGGCAAGGGATCCTCGCCAAATTACCGCCCCCGCCGCGCGCGGCCGGGCCCCGCTAGGAGCGCTGCGCCCGCCGCCGCCAAGCGCGGCCCCGGGAGCGGGAGCGCGGCTGGGCGCTGGGGAGGCTTTGTCGCCCTCCCCCGTCCCGGTGTCCTAGACCCCAGGAGCCCGGGCTCGGCCACGTTTGCTCGGCGGCCCCCGGGGCTGGCGAGGGGTTAAAAGATGCTTGTGTGCCCGCTGCTGCGCGGGTGAGGTGGCGGCAGCTGGGGCTTTAAGGAAAGCGCCAAGGACTGTGAGAGTTGCAATTAAAGTTAATTCTCCTAGCACTCTGATTGAACTGGGTTTTATCTTGCCTCTTGCTTACAGGTAATTCAGTCCCCGACTTAAGTCTGTTCTTAACACTGAAGTAAGTGCTCTAATAAACCTTCCAATAACAAACCACCCTTTATCCCCACGTACTCTACGGGTGGACCTCATGCTGGCCTTGGATGCAGTTGCACTGACTCCTAACTGATGCAAGTAAACCTGTCAAAGTGCACGAGGCTTCTTGTGCAATCAGATGTACAGTAATGAAGTGTCATCCCTACAGCCTCTGAAACGAACCTGAACTCCATTTCAATCTGCAAGTGCTTGACTGCAAGCAGATTAAGCTGAAAGTCTTGTGTTCCACTTGAGGAACAGTGTCTCTCGCCTCCTGTGTTCACAGGAATCTACAGTACTCGGATGAGCAGAGCACCAGTAAGATTGAACTGAGACTGATTCTTTAACAAATACTTTGGCTTTTACCCAGTCATCATTCCTGGAAGGAGATATGAAGTAACAAGACGTTTCCACATTGCAAAATATTATGATACGCCTCTACTGGCATAATTACATCTCTGTACTTAATGCCAGTAAATTTTCACATGTATATGAAGTTCTAGGTATGGTATTAACCTCATTGTAAAACTCAGCAAAACCAAGGCCCAGAGAAGTTAAGGCCCTGAATGTTTTACCAGTAGTCCTACCTACATGCCCTCCCCCCCCGGAGCATTACAAGTCTGAAGACACAGAACACCAATGGCTTGTCCAAGGTCACAGAAGGAGCACATTTTATGCCTGTGAGGTTATCAGCACTACATTCTAACTTCATAATCTAAAATACATCCATTTCTTCAGCACGTAAATACTACATAAATTGCAAACAGGTAAATTGTACTATGTTGTTAGGTAGCATGTGACAATGGGAGCATAGGGAGGAACGCAGAACACAGAATGATGCCATAATACTGATGAGGGAAACCTGGAATAAAATTAGTAATTTATTGCTTAAGATTTGAACCTTAAATGATTCAGGATGAGTGAACGTGGGTAATCAGCTTTAACTTGTATTGTGTGGTTGTACTGTACGCTATTGCAGTTAGCAGATGAACTTTTCACACGCAACCATGCACTCAGTGCAGCACTAGGTTGCAGATATAACTCATTAAAATACAAGCTAAAATGCCTTTAAATTTTGTCATTATTATGAAGATACTTGCAAGCAAGGTACAGAAGAAACAGGAGAGTGCTACTGGCTTTTGTACTGCGGTACTGCTTAAATCAGGACCAAGTGCCCTGGGTCAAGAGTGGTGGATGCAGCAGTAGCATCTGCCCCTAGAGCTCGGCAGTCTCGGAGATCCAGTCTCACATGGAGAAATAAGTGGAAAAGGCCTTATGGGTGCCCAAGCTCTCCTCTGCTCTGCTCTGCTGGCTGACTTGGCAGGACTGGGGCAAGCAGCAAGCTCCATCCGCTGGATCCTCCTTGCTTGAGTATCTATTCAGTGCATGATTCACACTAAGCAGATATGACAAGAAGATAATTAGGGAAGCGCTGCAGTTTGTCAGGTGTCTTGTTAGAACCGTGGTTTTACTGCTTTTGTTGTTGTTAGGGTTGACTGGTTGGTTCGCTTTGGCATGAGAGAATTAAATTATTTTCTACTTACACTGAGGCTTGGGGAGGATCACATTAGTATGCTCCTTTACCTAAAAAGGGCTATAAAACAGCCTAGTATGGACTTCTGCTGATGTTTAATAACCAGAATGGTTGTTCTGGAGAGAGCTGGTTAGAACTGGCTTCAGACAAATCATTTGTGTGACAAGACCAGAGGGCAAGAAGAAACAGTATGCCATGGTCAAATCTGCCACGAGGTTTCCCTGGCCAGGCTATTTTGTACACACCCAAGTCAAAATTTCAAGTCTGCTGCCTGCTTTAGGGTGTTCAACTCAGCTAACTGTCCAAACCCATTACTCTGTGTCAGAGTAGTATCAGCAGGGTCCTAGTGGTATATTCATCACCTCCAACTCCATCATCTCTTTTAATATTCCCTAATCAAACAACATGAGCATCTGCCTAGCTTTTCTGAATAACATGAGGAAGCTACAGAAAGGAGAGCTGAGAGGCGCTGGATATCTATCCTGGTGCTCCTCCTACAACTGTGTTCCTCCTCTGCATTGGGCTAACTCTGCTATCTCGAGAGGTGACAGAGAACATTTTTTTCCCCTTTTTGCTCTACCACTACGTGATCATTCAGACTGGTGCAAGGAAAACAGTCCATGAGGCTGGGGCAATGAAGAGAAAAACAATCCCTTCTGTGAACAGCCTGACTTTTCATCAGATGAAGTGTACAATCCAATGACACCGTCAGTCATAAGGCCTGTGAACCTGAATTTTAATGGATTTGGGGTACTTACACAGATAAACTTATAATAAGATTCTCAAAGGAAACTTTAATCCCAGAGACACTTTTCAACATCTCGCCAAGTACCTACATAATCACCTATAAAATCACCTTCTCAGAAACAGCTTATCAGAAGGCAGAGTGCTGGAAGTTGTTCATTATGCTGCATTTTTTATACTATTATATTATGTAACAAATATTTAAGAAATATGCTGCTCCTACAACTGTTGGTTTTCAACCTTCCTCTACAAACAGAGTTTATATGCAGATTATGATTTAGTATTTCTTGTTAATCTCAACCAGGCTTCATCTGGTTTATTTAGGAGGTTCCAGGGATAGTGAGTGCCTTCTGGAGACAGTTCAGCTTCAAACTCAGTAACTTTGCTTCACCTTTAGGTTTCTGCCAGAAAGCAGAGTTTCACAGATAATTAAATTATCAAACTCATAACTTATTATTTACATTAAAATCACTGGAGTCATTTTCTTTTTAGCCATTACAGTGTTGCCCTAGCGTGGGAAAATACCAACAGTATTTTCAGAGAGAAGAGGCAGTTCTGTCAAGAAGACTAATAACTTTATAAAGGGTACTTGATTTTATTATTTCCTTCTTTCCTGGGCTGGCTGGTAAAATTTATCAACCTCTATCCTTCATGGCTTGTCTGCTTCTCTTTTGAATAGGTGAGGTATTAAACAAGCCTCCCACCTCAGCATTATTAAAATAGGATACATAGACTGTTTAGCAACTACACAAATCTGTTTGGGAAAGATGCCTCGGGCAGAAGACGGCATGTGTGAGAAGGTAAGGAGTATTTTTAGAAGGTCATCATAACTGTGCAGAGCTGCATATGGTTTTCCAAACCCATCTGGATACAAGGACCTGTCTAGCTGATTTCCACTGCCGAGAAAGGCACTTGGGTTTGAGCTAGCTGAAATATTTCAGTCCTGCACCACAGCAGAAGTTTATGGTGGCTTCCAGGGGCTGACTGAACAGGGCAGCAAACTGCTAGCAGCAGCAGAACTGCTCACCCAACACACTGTCCCCATTAAAGAGGGCCCAGGGGCCCTCCTGTCTGCCCTCTTTACTGCCTACCTGCGCTGCTGAGCAGGGCAGCTGTGGGCAGCTGGGGTAAAGGGGCTGTCGGGGCTTCTCTCCTTTACCTCCGCCTATCTCCCAACTCCCCTGCTCTCCAGCAGCAGAATCACAGCAGCCGCAGCATCCCCAAGCACCTGCCAAAGTCTGGCTGAGTGGGATGGAGCACAGAAGCCCACCACCATCACTTTAATGGGGGTGCAGAATTATCAGGGTGGTAGTACCTTGAGCTGTTTAAGGAGGCCGGTGCCTGGGGGGACTGTTTGGTGCTATCTGCACAAAAGTGATTTCTGCATCCTTCAGTGGAAGCCAAAGTAAGCTGGTTTATGCCAGAAGTTGACTGTCCACATCCTTGAGTGCCAAGATTCACTGAATTTTGCCTCATTAAAGAGAAGCTTTGAGCTGGCACTGTGTAGGTTGCACACAAACAAAAAGAAACTAAGTTGTGAAAGGCCTTGAAGACAGAAGCTGTGACACAAGGGCTCTCTATACTCCTGTTTTGGTGTATCCGGCCATTTTCTAGAATGAACTCTTCATGAGTTTGTCTCCAAAGAGCAAATGTCTACTTGGTACCTGCCTTAGTTTCCTGACTCATTCTTATATGCAAAAGAACAAAGAAAACATTTTGCTCTTAGAAGTACTTCCTTAAACTGACCCACCATGATTAATTGGGATTTATATAGAATAAATGTGGAACTGATAATTTTATGAAGTTATTACATGTATTTCCCTCGGTTACTTTAAATAAGGCTTCTGACATAAATCTATCTGCAGATATCAGGAAGGTCTTTGATCAGATTGAGTAGTCGTTCATCTCTTCCACCCTTGAGACGATGGGATTCAGACCAAAATTCATTACTTTCCTAAGATTAATGTACCCAGTGAAAGCTGCCAAGATCCTTATTAAAAGTTATGAATCCAAAAGGTTTGGGCCAAAACAAGTAGTAAGCAGGGCACTCCCTCATCTCCTTTATTGGTTACTTTCTCTACAGACTGACTTAAGGACTTTGCTCCATTGGTGGTAAAATTGGGAGGTTGTGCTCTGTTCTGACTGCTAATCGCGTGCTGCCATGAAGCGCAGTGTTCCTGCCCACTGTACTGCACCAGGGTTGTACTTTCTAGAGAAGGAAATTCTCCCTTTGGATTTTGCCTGCATCCATTCAGCTTTTGAAGGTAGATTCACTTTCTCCTGGTTATCACCTCAGCAAGAGATAATGGACTCGGTGTAACCAAACATTATTGGTTCTTTTAAAATTAAATTTTTCTTCAGTCACTCAGCTTGAAAAGATTTACATAACTGGAATGACCTTGCTCTATTATTGGCTTCTTGGAAGACACCACTAAGATTAATCTTATCTCCCATTTTAATTACTGTTTTCAAGTTCTTACAGTTCTTGTCCCAGTTACATCTTCTTGCAAGAACCGACAGAGAATGATGTATTAAAATTTATCCAGACAGGTGGCAGATAAAAAATTAAAGCTAATAACTCTATGAGAAAAGATATCAAAGGTGGTTTGGCAATCCTGAGCTCTTACTACTTGGTCACTTAGTTGCAGTGGCAGTGCAACCAGTGCACTAATGACTGGTGCCGTGCCAGTGGCTGTGTGTCAGCTTGCCATACAGGGCTAGGCAGTGCCATGGTGGGGCAAAGAGGCCTTGGGGTAGGACTGGATTGTGGTGATGGACGAAGGCTGGGAAAAACATTGAAATTGTCTGGATACAGGGCTCCATCTCCTCCATTACACCAGTAAGGAAGAAGTTCTTTACCTTGAGAGTGGTAGAACACTGGAACAAGTTGCCCAGGGAGGTAGTTGAGGCCCCATCCCTGGAGACATTCAAGGTGAGGCTTGACAAGGTTCTGAGCAACCTGCTCTAGTTGAGGATGCCCCTGCTCTCAGCAGGGGGGTTGGACTAGATGACCTCTAGAGGTCCCTTCCAACCCAGACATTTCTATGATTCTATGATTTCTATGATTCTATGAAAAGAAGATTTTACTCCATTTATTACACCATACTGCATCTAAATACATCCTTACTTCCACATTTTGTTGATATTTTGTGACAAAATAGTTCATTTTATATAATAATTAAAAACATAAAATAAAAAGGCACCAGGTCTTGTTTTTATTCCCCGTATAAATGGTACTTATCCTGAGCAATTTAGAAACCTCTTTTCAATTTTTCTAAACTCATGCAAGTCTAAGTCACGTTGCCCAAGGTCAGTGTCACTCTTGGCTGCTTAAATCAGAAGTAAAACAGTCCCACCCTTCCTCCTCCTCAACGGCTGCTCATCCCTAACCCCATGTCACCCACCCCCTTTGTGCTGGCACAGTTGTTGGTGCAGCTGTGAACTGAACAGGCCTAGGGAACTGATCTGGCTGGGGAAAACAAATGGTGTGGGGGCCAAGCTAATTTTTAATTTGGATCAGTTCCCTGATCTGGTTCATTGCATAGTTGTCCAAATCCCTGTGCTGATCTTGTGCAGGGGCAGGACTGAGGTGGGAGAAAGGGCAAAACTTATCTTTTTGATAGCATTATTTGCTTCAGCCAGTTTAAGGTGGTTATGAAACTGTGATAGACTTAGCAAGGTTTGGTTTTGGTTTGTTTTTATTTAACCAAGGAAAAATACTTTCATTTTGAGCACAATAGCAAACAGGGGTTTAGAAGAACTAAACTAAGCACAGGATCAGGGCTGACTGGTGAATGACAGAGGACTAGGAAAAAGTGTGATAGGAGTAAGGAATTCAGTAAGCTGATGTGATTACTACATATTAGAAAAGGCAGCTGTTGGACACTGCATGATATGGTAAATAGCAAAAAATCTGTTGCCCTTCTGCTCCTCGCGAACCGACAGAGGACAAAGAATTGCAAGGATCCCACCAAAAATGGGCTCTTCAAAAGGCAGAATTGCTCTTGGCTGTCTTAAAGAAGCCAATACCTGGGCACCAGTATGCCTGCATTCCCATGGCTTTTTCTTTCCTGTATTCTCCAGTTCCAAATTAATGTTTCTGGTATAATCTTAGTTAAGTATTCACTTTAGATGCATCCTGGTACCTGTCTTTAATTGCATGCTCATATATGTTCCTTCCTAAAGACCCCTGTCTCATTCAGTGACCAGAACAAGTAGTGGTCAAATAACGGAGAGTGATCTTGTTTTCTGCCCAGGTTCACACTGCAACAAACCATTATGAAAACTGGTTTTTGCAATATTAAGTTGCAAAACTGAGACTGGCTTATATCTCATAGCTCATCTCTTAGCACAAAATTAATCTTTCCTTTCCCTGCCAAATTTCATCTCTCTTCCTGAGTAGACAGGAGCACTAGATCCTCTCAAAAAAAAAAGTTCTCCAATATTTTCAGCCCTGGCAAATAAATTCATTATTCTTCATTCTGTTTTCAGAAATACTTAAACTGTTTTGCTGACATTTTCTACACATATTCTGCCTGAAGCACACACCAAAGGCAATTCATGTTTCATGAAGTTCCAAACACATAAAATCAATATAGTCTTAGTGTAGGAAGGACTGGGCAACCTGAATTACAAGTGATGACCTCAGTCCACCAATAATAGAGTTTAGAGGACCAAAGCATGCTACTCATATCCAGAGATTCTGTTGCTGTTAGAGGTGTCAAAGAGAAGGAGAAAGACTACATGGCTTACTAACCCTTAGGAAAATGGTTTTCTAAATACCACAGTCAATGGCTCTATAAAATGGGGGAGGACAAAAAAAAACCCAAAAGAAGTGCAAAATTAAGGCAGCCATTTGCCTCTTCAAACAGTTAGGTATAAAGTGGGTTTCAGTGTAAAGCATTTTATCTGGATGTCTAAAAGTACCATCTTTACAGCCAAGGATCAGATGTTCAGTATGGACATCACCACAGAAGGCCCCTAGAAAACTGCAAATAGCCAGAGGTAGCAATGCTGCCGTACTCCAGCTGAAAACCAGCCATCTGACAGCGGCCTTAGAGTCAGCGTGCAGCTGGTCCAGCTGCTGCAAAGTCCAGTCACACAGAACGTGAACCCTACAGCTCAGGGAGCTCTACAGCTACCCCACCCTGCTCGTGTGCTTAAGGCCTTCAACCCCTAGAAGACAGCACTGATGGACTATAGCACTGCGGTTAAGCAAAGCACACGCTTGTCAGAGAGTGGCCAGATGGAGGATTACAACAATTTATGGCCAGCAGTTAGACAGGCTCGCACTGTGATCTCATCAAATCTTGGACAACACAGGTCAAGCTTCGTCAGTGTTCAGATGAGATAGACTCTAGGGAAAACACAGATATTGTAAGAAACAGTTTAGGATGTGGATTTAGGATTCAGCTGACAAAACTGCTCAGACACTGAACCAATTTTAGGCTAGATTCCCAGATGTCTGGGGTACCCAAAACAGGTCTCTGGTCTGTCATGGAGAAGAGATGCTGCACTGCTGGAACCCTATTTCTCATTTTTCAGATGAGAAATAAAATTACAGTCATTTCTCATGATTAATTAATAAATAATTCTTGTCTTTGCTTGTGGACATGGCATTTTCAGAGGCAACACAAATGGAGAAAGGGAGCTTGTTTGGTTTTTGTGATCCTGGTACAGCCTGCTAGCCCTCTCTCTGCAAAATCCCATTTTAAATTTTTTTAATACTAGGACACCAAAAGCAAGAAATTTAAATTCCTTTAAGGCCACAAGCATCATGAGAACCTTCTAGCAAGACATATGCAAAGTAAAGCAAATTATATAATCTATTGCTTAATGGATACATTCCTTTTCCTTTACATTCTCATTTCCCATCAATTCACACTCCCACTTACCAACCTTTACCTCAACTCATTCCCAGATGATGTTCTAATGTGTTTTTATCCTCATGTTGATTTTAAGATCCTTGGTTCAAATCCTGTATCTTTTTCTTTGCCTGCTGTCGCACACAATACGCACGCAGAATTTTATGTGTAACTATCATGCTCAAAAAAATCCACGCAGATTTTAATCTCCAAATAATTAAAGACAATGACAGCTATGCTTCTTGGGAAATTAAATAGTGAGAATGTAACTAATCAAATTGAAATTTAGACAGGACACCAAAATGACACCACTGACTCAAGAAGAACATGCTGATGAGAATTCTGGTCATTGCAAATGGTCAGGACTCAGCTCTCCTATCTCCCTCACAGTGTAACACCACCTGCATGCTGCTGTATGGTGCAGGATGCTGCAGAGTGAATGCTGAGGCCAAAATGAATGTATAAACCTCACATTCTCTCTACGATTGTATTGCTCAGATGTCATTAGTCTACAAAAGAATTAATTTCTAGATTTTCTTTAGGCTGAAAAGCATCCGCATATTATGTGCTCTGTTTTGATTTTCATTTTTCCTTGCCTTATGGTCATTCATCTTTGACAGCAGTGAATCAGAGAAGCAATGCCTGCCTTATCGTTGATTTGTGGTGTATAATCATGTTAAAGACAGATCACTGGTCTCCTCCTTACTACGGTGCCATTTATAACAGACAATTATCCCTGCATGGTGCAGTTGTCATGATCTAGGGACTGTAAATGCTTATTATCAGTGAGGAGCCAGCTGAATGCTGTGTGTTTCTCTTTAAAGCTGATTTGATTTTCCAGAGCTGTCTATCATCCTTGAAGTTTTCTCCAGTGCAGCTCAGTTCTCAAATCTACACGCTAGTGAGGTCCTCTTGATGTGAAGTGTGTGGGCAGAACATGTGTACTGCTCCCACCTACTTCAGGCAAGGACCATAGACCAGAAAAAAGAACATCAGCTATCTACACTGGGAAATCTCCAGCCATGGCTCTGCATTGAAAGGAAGTCCTACTAATGGCAGTGACAATGTGCAAATGCCAAAATAAAGGGCAAGGGGGTGTGTGTGTGTTTGAATACAGCAGGGTTGTCTACAAAAAGGAAATGTACCAAAACACTCTAGTTGGTTTTAAAATTAGCTGGGGAAGATACAAAGAGGTCTATGTCTTAATGATCTCAGTTCTACAATATGCCACTAATTAGCTCTACAATGAATGACTTGGAACAAAATCAGGAGTGAGAGACTAGGTCAGCCAGTGGTTTGCCAAGCCCTCGTCTCGTCTTTCCTACTGGGGACTGTATGGGATGAGTTTTGACTGTCTACATTATCTTCCACTAGTAATCAGGACTGGAATTGCACTGTGTTATACACTACACAAACATAGACTGAAATACTGCATGTGCTCTTTGATCCTGTAAAGCATGGGAAGAGCAGCCTCTCTCCAGCTGGTATTTGTGCAGCTCCTTCTGGTGGGCATTCATTTGCCTTCTTTTTTTTCTCTGCCAACTGTCTCCCTGCCTCCTGATGTTCTAAACCCAGTAAGCCCAACATTTGTTTCTCCTCTGCCCTTTTCTGCAGTGTACATTGTGCCTATGCTCTATCATTATTTTTCTCCTCTGTGGATTTACATCCCCGGTCTCACTCCTAACATTTAGTTCTCTCTCCCTCCTTCCCACATAATGAAGGTCTCATTGATGGTTTCAAAGGAGTATCTTTTTTACCCCATTTACATTTTAAAGGTGTAAAAAACTGACAATGCAATGGCTTTGGGTTTCCTTTTCCTCCACTGAACAAGGAAGATGTGACCTCATCTATCAATATGCTGCCTGTGCAGTAAATGTGACAGAGGACCCCAAATACCTGTTGGGGGATGCCCGCTCTACTCTGGTGGGAGTGGATAACCATCAGAGAGCAGCAGTAATGCTCCATTCACACCCCTTCGACACTACTGGTGTGATGGCTGAAAGTAGCCTTAAACCTGTTAGTTAATGCACAGTTCCTGAGAGCAGCAGTCTGGTGCCTTCTAGAATTTGACCAGCATGCATGTCAAGAGGTAAAGAACATTATCCTCTACATTTTTTTCTACAAGTCACCTATTTCTACTTAGAGCAATACACATTTATGCATCTTGGTGAGGAAAAATTTCTGGAAGCCTTGAACATTATATCACTCCCAAATGCCTCACTCCTCCTTAAAATCAGTTAGACTTCCTCAGACCCCATAGGACCTGTACTGTAAGGATTCCTGGACATGCAATACATTCCTATATCCAGACCAATTGCACAGACCCCCAATTCAGCTTAACATATGTCATTAGCAGTCAATCAACACTGACAAACCACTCTGAAACACAGTCGGTTTGCTGAGAAGACGATTGCGTACAGCTCCCACAGTGCCATGCTACCCGGAACTGTTTTGTATTCTTCTTGATAGGATTTGCCATTTAAGTGTGTTTTGCGGCGGGTGGGTGTTGTCTTTTTTTCCTTTTAAAACTACCTCATCAGCCCAGTGGCTACCAAGAACACAAACACCACAAAAAAGCTATTAGAAGCACTGTAAGTTATTACATCACTGGGGATCTGGCAAATGTTCGATCAATGTCCTCACATTAGCAAAATGGATGACTAAACATCACGGATTAGACCACTCCACCAACATATCAAGGCATACAAGCTATCAAGAAGAAAGTACCCTGCAGGTATGCAGGTGTTGCTTATGCAGGGGTGGGGCACAGCTCAGCAACAACACTTAGAAAAGGAGGCCAAGGCATTTAAAGGGACCATGCTCCTCTTACCAGTAAAATAACAAACCCCATTAGTTAATAATTCTTTGGTTTGGTTTGGTTTGGGTTTGGGATTTTGGGGTTTTTTTGGTGGGTTTTTTTTGTGGGGTTTTTTTTGGGGGGGGGGGGTGGGGTTGGTTTAGGGTTTCTTTGGGGTTTTGTGGGGGTGGGGGTTTTGTTGTGTTTTTTGGGGGGGTTGG
>JANIJG010022252.1:0-60793 GCA_024611175.1 Megaceryle torquata | reverse complement strand
TTCGTTTGGTGTTGGTTTTTTTGGGGTTTTTTGGTGGTTTTTTTTTGTGGGGTTTTTTGTGGGGGGGGGGTTGGTTTGGTTTAGGGTTTCTTTGTGGTTTTGTGTGTGTGCAGGTTTTGTTGTGTTTTTTGGGGGGGTTGGTTTTTTTCTGTTAATGGGCTAGCTCTAGTTAGGAATACTGTACTACTCTTCACATCATTATTTTTATTTCATTCCTGATAGGTACTTTAATCACCAGGTACACATTTACCAAGCAGTGGGCAGGAAGGAGGACTTCAGCCCTTCCATCGGGCTGGGCCAGCGGTGTGTGCATGACTGGCTTTCCTCCCATCCCCATTTAGATTAGCGCTGTGTTCTCCCCACTCGCATTTTGTGACCGGTTAGAACAAATGATGGCTTAATTCTCACCTACCGGTCATTCGTACAGAGGCATACCTGCAGCAAGCACCTTGATGACAGAACTTTCTTCCTCTTTATTGTAAGGAAAGTGATGTTACCCTTCTAGCATTAACATGTATGAAAGTTATGCAGTTACCAGCAGATCTTCTAAACCCAGAGCCTCGCTTTCAGCAAGACAGATGTGATAAAATCTTTCCTCCTTCTTCAATAACATGACTAATAAATGTAGAAATTCCCTTCCCCTCTCCCTTTGCCACTATCTGCTTTATCTCTAGTTCTTCCTTAGACATAATTTCAAACATGAAAGACGATGCCTATACTAGGAACAGGCAACCTTAATTCTGGCATGAGATCCATGGCACATTGCAGTTCAGTGCTAGAGAGCTGAAGCTTAAAGATCTGATATCTACAAAACATGGCAACTGGAATTTCTGCTGCTGCCTCTCTGCTTGCCTAGTGGCCTGCTGTGCCTGGTGTTAGCACGCTCTGTCTCATGAAGGCAACAGCAGGCTCCACTTCAGATTTCTTTCCAAAGCAGGTGCACAGCTGAAAAAATGTGGCAAGCATTTATGAAATGGGTTCACCATTAAACACTGTATCCAAGAAGTAGGGGGACCATCCTGAAACCTTCCTGGAATTTTGGCAGCATATCTGAGAGATCATCTGCAAATTACTAGAGATGGATATTACATGCATGCTGTAGGCAATAAATAAGAGTGATTTGAAGGGGCGGTGTATACTGACAAAGTAGCACCTCTAAGAATAGAATACAACCACTGGCCTAAGCAGGAGAGACGCACTAATAAAACTGAGGAGGATTTAGGGAGTGTCTGAAAAATATATCTAATATCTTAAACAACAAAGAATGCAAAAGGCTACAACCACACCAAACTCACTCGGTTAACTTGCTAGTTTGTTGTATCCAAAGATCACAGTAACTACACCTTAACTCGAGCACACAGTCATGTCTCCCACGGGGAGAGAAAGACAGGCATGTTAGCATGGCATGCTTTGGCCAGGCCTAGCAGGCTGGGAGACCAAGAGTACGATCGTCATTCAAGCCATTTTTATTTTAGCAGCTGTTATTTACTATTTGATCAACACCACAGGCCAGATTTCTGGCAAGGGTATATATAAAAGTTAAGCTAACTAAAGTTGGTGTTCCTTAAGACCCGAGTCTAATTCAGTGGGAATCAATGGGAATTGTTCCAGTGACTTTTATAGACATCAAATCCTTTAGGATTCCTGGATATCTCAATTTTAGAGCTATGCTATCTTTTTTTTTCAAGATAACTGAGCTTTCTCAGGCGTAAAGTTTTTAATTTCAAAAAAACTAAATACTTGGGGTTTGTGTATTGATGACCCAAACAAAAATAACCATACTCACTGAATTATAAAACAGTCTACTCATATTTTGACCCTAGATCTGAATTTTGCAATAACAAGCTTTTCTTTTTTTTTTTCCCCTGAGACCATACATTTTTCTGATTACTTTTTAATTTTCAGTGCAAGTGGCTACAAGGAAAAAAAATCCTCTTGTGCTGCCTTATATGCAAACACCGAACCTTTGTGCATGTGAGGGAAAACCTGCAGGCAAAATCGGTAAGTAGCAGAAATAAAATAGCTATTTCCAAAATCAGGTATGAACACCACAGTACCGTGTGTTGTGACACAGAATCACAGAATGGTTTGGGTTGGAAGGGACCTTTCAAGGTCATCTAGTCCAACCCCCCTCCCCGCCATGAGCAGGGACATCAACTAGATGAGGTTGCTCAGAACCCCATCCAACGTGACCTTGAACGTTTTCAGGGATGGGGCATCTACCACCTCTCTGGGCAACCTGTACCAGTGTTTCACCACCCTCATCTTAAAAAAGTTTCTTCTTTATATCTAGGCTGAACCTACCCCCTTTTAGTTTAAAACCATTATCCCTTGTCCTGTTGCTACAGACCCTACTGAAAAGTCTGTCCCCAGTCATGATCATGGGCCAATACTGAGGTTCTCCAGTGAGGAAACTGGTATTTCTGTACCATGTGAGAGAAGAGTTAGGGCACATTCCTTTCCACATGAATTCCCCTGGCTGTACTTCCAGAGTCAATAAGATCTTTTGCTGGGAAACTCTCCTAATGTGATAGATTCTTTTGGCACTGGACAACGTGTATGTGGGGTAGTTTTATGTAGGTGTATCTAAACAACATATTTTGTGTAGATGACAATTTGCTCCTACTCATGCTCCAAGCTGACCTGAAGCCCTTCAGCTTCATTAGCATGGTGCTGAGTTGACACCAGTAAGAACTGCCAGATGTGCCAAGTCAGAGCAGCTCTGTAACTCCATTGTCTGGTTGACAGGAGAAAGGCATATGCCTGTGATGTACCATGCTGTGTCTGAATCCTTCCCATTGAAGGCCAGCTGCTGGTTCTTTTTCAACGTTCACTGACATTTGAAAAAAGTCAAAAGACTCCTGCTAAACTCAGAAGGATGCCAGAAGAGGCTTTAAGACTTCTCAATGGCCTTCGCTAACCTAGCATCCTTTAAAATACAGTTAAAAAAAACCCCAAAACCTAATGTTCTTCTTTATGGGAAAGGCAGTTGTCCAAGCTAAATGAGGTCAGTTTATAGTATAAAAATTGCTTTTAAAGCTGCATGGTTACCCAACCCACCTCAAATTTTAAAGCATTAGGCAACCACGTTACCCTACCATGAATGGCCACTAGCTAATGCCAATTGGCTACAAAGTGGCACTTTTATACTATGTTTTTGTATTATACAGAGTTCAATTTGTGGTTCAGACAAACCTGGGGTCATAGCAGAGTAGGAATTTGGTAAGAGTTTTAGAGACATCAAAGGGAGGGGGAAACAGGACATGAACATTCAGAATTTGTCCAGTGACAAAAGCAAACTATAACTTCTTGTTGTTGTTGATTGTTTTGCCCTTCTAAGCAGAAATAACAAGATGAAGGTAGAGAAGAAACTGTTCTTGTAAGCTCTCATAGATGTAAGATATCATAAAGCCTTGAAATTCTGCTGTCTTGAGACTTTTTTAACTTACAGCTTTTGTCTGTGATTTAAAACTACTCCCCTTGCCCAGGAAAAGCAAATACTGGGATCTGAATGCTTTACAACTTAATGCTAGAAGAGGCCACAGATGGGGAAGCAGTTTGATCAATGTGGGAGGGATTGGCCCAAAATAACAGTAAGATATATTATACCATCAAAAAATGGCATGTCTGGAAGGAAAGTTTTGAGCATAAATTAATACTGACCTTAGCCAGAATAATTTGCTCTCTTCAACATCTGCAGCTGTGTAGTTACTAGGGAGTTATCTGGCTTCATAGCTTTTTCACATCTGTCTACTAAATCAGAGATAGAAATATAAAAATCTAGCACAATGGGATATTATATGGATTTGTGACACTCCCTGAGGGACTTGGGGTCTTTAAACTAACAAAGATAATACAATGGGACACACGTACAACATTCTCTTTATGACAGGTATAAAATTTGTCTAACATTGTGCTTGCTCTGTTGTGCAATGGAAAAACTGTATCTTCTTCTGACGAGCCCTCTGAAATTTCCAAACATGGGTAAACAGAACTACGGTATATGAGACAATAAGTTTGGCATACACACATGAAGCTTCATACTTCTGGGATGAGCAAAATGAATCGACTCAATTAATATTAATTGCCTTACAACACCATGTGTGAGTGAATGCAGCACTGGGAACAGACAGAGGGCAGAGACTGTCACAGTTTAGCTCATGCAGTATTTTCATCATTCTTTGTTATTTTCAACATCAGTAGCAACTTCCAAAGACTAAACTGTGAAGCCTTAATAGAAATGGGCATGACAGGGTTATTCAACAGGAGTAACAACATTTTTCAGCATGTAGCATGTGAGTCAGTGAAATGAGTGGTATGTTGTATTTCTCCTGCCTGCATCATCTCAGGTTATGTTATGGTCCAGTCTAAATGACAAGGTGATGAAATTGCGTAGGTGTAACATGCCTTTATTTCATCAACATGCATGACACAAAGTACTAAAATCCCTGAAGTGGAACAGTCTTGAATAATACAGTTCTAAATCTTCAGGTGTCAGTGGGATATTCATATGTTATTGCCCCACGCTTGCAAAATGCGGGAGTTGTTCTTAAATTATGTTCTGAGCTTGTATAAAAACATGCAACCAAATCCAAATGCAGAAGCTTTCACCCTCATTTTGAACAGTTGAACGTTTAATTTACAAGATTTCTGCATTCTTGTATATATGTATAGTATCAGACTACTTACTAGGTTAAAAAAGAAGGTGAAATTTCAAATGGGCAGTGCAAATTGGTGCACTAATTTAATGTACTAAGACATTTAAGGACACAAATCTATAAATACATAGGTAAAATCAAACAAATGTGCATGCATGTACAAACTAGCAAAAAAAAGTCAACTTCAATTTATAGTCATTAGGCAAGGTGAAGAAATTCTGTGTGCTTCCCTCTAGAGAGCCACCAATTTGTACCTTTACAGCAAGCAAATAATGTTTTCATATAGGAAGACAACTAGAGAGGGGGACTGTAGACATAAACTAACCAAAAGTAGCAGTGGCAGATGTGAAAGGTAATAGAGATACTCCTTACGTGGCAGAAAACTATGTTCTATTGAATTTATTATCTGCTGGATTAGCATTAACAGAACAGCTCAGGCAACTGTCAGCACAAGTGCAAAAGAGGGGCTGCAGCAGCAAGATTGGTTTAGATGACTGAAAAAGGAGCCAACTGCTTTGGATCCTGTCTGATAAGCTATAAGGTCACCACTCAAAAGCAACAGTGGCTTCAGTTGTGTGTCAGGAAGCATTCAGGTTCAGAGTGATCCTGCCAAAACCTCAGAAGGAAGCTACTGGGCTCACACTATGACATCTGAATGGGCAGCCTAAGAGCACTGGGAAACACAGGCAGACAAGCACACTGCTGCTGAGAACGTGTACTTCAGTCAGGATCAGACCACTCTACAGGGCAATGAATCAATCTGGAGCTGATACAAATAGTTACTTGTATGCCACAACATCCTGGCACTTTACTTGTCAAGCTGTGCTTAGCATAGCTCTGCAGACATCACCTTCCAAAAATAAGCCTTTCAACGTACAAAAAGGCTACTGGATGGAGCTGGTGTCCTCAGTTCCATAGACAACAGGACATGGAAGTGCTTGGCAGCAGATGGTACAGCATGGCACAGTTAAATTCTCTAGAGCAGCCAGAGTCTGAAGGAATCTAAGAGCTTTGTGGAAGGACACCAGCAAGCTGACTGAGGATATGCTTTCTAATTAGCTCTAATACCGTGCAGTATTATTTTCATCATTATCATCAGTATTGTGGCACTATGAGCCTACCTCTCAATATTTTCTTCAGTGAAAAAATTATTTTCTTCTTGCTTCTTATACGGTAGTGGAACTTGCCCAAAGATGGTATGTTCCTAAAAGCATTTTATAGCATGCTAAAAATCTGTGTACGTGGCCAGCCTGGTTTAAACTGATGTTAAGGATGAGGTCGTCTTATGGGATTAGTACTTTGGATTTGGGCTTACTTGGCCCAAGTTTTGATTGACTTATAATTCTTACATCTCATTTGCTGATATCTACAGCTCTGACTCTCATAAAATATATCTTCAAATTACCCTGAATTCACCTAGTTTGAGATCCCAAAGGATAATTTGAAAACACACACATTCAATTAATGGAGTACATTACTTAGAGCAAGGGAATGCAAAAGCATGATCAGCACAGGAAAAAAATGTACAAAACAAAAGTGAATTTAAAATTTTTAATTAATTTTCTTCATCCTTTTTTTCTTGACTCTTCTTTTTCCCCCCCAAGAACGCTGAAGCTGCTCTTGTATACATATGTACAGAGAGCAAATTTCAGTGTCCTGCAGGAAGAGCAGCAGAAGCTCAATTTATTTTCACATCCCAGGGTAGGTATGACACAAAAAATACCTGCATGTAACAGTCAATAGCCAACTAAACACTGGCATAAAACAGATAAGGAAGAGCTTTATAAATGCACATAAAATGATGTAAAAAAAAAACCAAATTAAATATCAGTATCAGAGGAAATAAACCAAAACAACTAGAAAAAGGCTACCGTAGCTGGCCTCATTGTTATGATGAACTTTCACTGAAGTTCAGTAAAGACATTGTTGTGTGGCAAAGTGAGGCTGTTTTCCAACCATAAACAGGAAAGTAGGTATCCTAAGTACTTGTAAACAAGGCCACAACTGGCATTAGGTCTCCCTGAACATAGTATCTGGTGTCAGACAGCGTATTGCTGCTTCTGCTCACACACTCCATGTCACTGCTTGTTCTCTCTTTCCGGCTGCAGCCCACTGGGACATCACCACATATTACAGCCACATATATATATATTGGGCCATTCTTTCAGGGGCCCAGCTGTTTTCCCATTCCTCCTCCAACCCCACCACCTTATTTCTGCCCTCTGCTTCCTCCTCGGTCATGTCATGACAATTCTTTGTGAGGTAGCTTATTGGGGCTATTGTTAAGGAAAAGTGTGATTGGGTACTTGGCTCTGCAGCCAATGCAGCTACGTTCACATCAGCAGTCCAGCTTTTCCATTTTTTCCTCTAAGCTCCTTAGTCTTGTGTAATCAAAAATTCAAGCTTTTAAACTTCAGCCATTACAGCCAACACTAAAACACATCCAACAGCCTCTTAATATCTACAAAGTTCTTTCAAGTAAATCCAGCATTTCTTGAGAAGTTAAATCTGGTTTGTTTTGTGATGATTTGGAACTGAAAACAGACAGCCTGGGTAACTGGAACTTAAAAATGCAAAATAACGACGAATTCAGTTTAGTTTCTTGGCATCATATTGTGTTTGTCTCAGCAGTAATAACAGTTATTATGTTTTAAACCAAATATCTACCAAACAAACACATCAGATGTATTTCAAAAAGTGAAAGTAATTGTATTTTTTTCCACTTGTTTGACAAGGTGATTCATTTACACACTCCTTACTAAATCACAGGGTGATTTTAATAGGAGGAGAAATCTGGGACTGCCTGAGATGGATAAGTGGCTCAAGTTACCCTCTGGAAGAAGTCAGCGAAGCAAATGTGAAACAGAGAAATCCACTGCCTTGCTCTTTTGAGCTTCATGCAAATATGCTCTGGAAACTTGGTATGTCTCATTTTCTAGGGCTCAACCACAGTACCAGGCCTCGAGGGATGTACTTTCACTAAACACCTTAAGCAGTCACTGCTGCTGCAAGAAAACCCCATAGCCCTTCCCTCCACTCCCATATCCCACTCTTTCCTGCCCCCTTGCCACTCATCTGTAAAGCTGATCTTGGTTAAAGCTAAACAATGGTTTTGTTGGTTTGGCTTTGACGCCTGGCACAGTTCATCAGCTGGCTGTGCAAATGCTAGTGCTGGCACAAAGAAGCAGGTGGTGGGGGAGCAAAAAACAAAAGCGGGGTGGGACTGCAGCAGGGTTAGCTCTGGGTGCAGCTAGAAGATGCAGCGGAGCCAATTTAATATCATGGTGCTGCCAAAAACCTCAGTCCCACACCCTCCTTCCTCTCTCCTCTACACCTGTCTGCAGCTGTGGAGCCAGCTCCTTCTTCCTTGTGCAGCCCTAAAGCCCAAGGGACCTTGCACTGAAGCCAGCTCAGCTCATTAGACCATTGGACAACTGTTGTGCTTTAACGTGTGGAAGCTGGAACAGCTCACTGAAGGATGAGAGGAATAGCAGAGCCAGGGCAAGAGAAGTGTAAGTAGTGCCTGGCCAACAGCAGGGAGGCAGGTTGAGGGGGTGGACAGAACAACCACCCCCTTTCAGCAGCAATGACCTGTTAGTTTGGCTCAACTGGATCTTCTAACTTCACCCTTGCACTATTTTGGGCAGCAGTGCTGGCTTATGTCAGCTAAAAGTGTTGTGAAACAATATCCCATGTCTCATTTCAGCCATGTAGGTAAGCAAGACTTCAATGAGCAATTCACATACCTACAGTTAAGCATATGCTGATATACATTTTGCATTAAAGCCCTATCTCAGGAGTCACATATAATTTCACAGGAAGACCAACAAATGGGCTTCAGAGAGGTTCACTGATCTGCCTTTCAAAAATCTGGACCATTATGCCAGTAGTAGTTCTCTCTTGAATGATAGCTTCAAGCACTTGTTATTGATTTAAATGTTGAACTAGTTTGTTTTGATTCAAAACATCATTACACCTACAGCATCATTTGTGTGTAGTTGCTGTCCAAGCCTTCACATAAATTACTTCATCAGCTTGCCAGAGGTCCGATGCGTGGTTCCCCATGCAGATGCTGCCAGCTGCAGGAACTCCCAGCCTGCCCCTTCTGTTTGTCCTACATCTCATGCTGCTGCATCCTGTCCCTTAAGCTTTGGTACTTTGTGGGGCTACACTGCAAAGTGAATAACCAAACTCAGACACTGGCTGCCCCCTTGTATTTTTTGGGGGGAGGCAGTGCCTTGGTCTGTAGTTTCAGCAGTAATATTGGCTTATTTTGTAGCCAAACCCCATATTTTCTCCCCTGCACACACAGAGTTCATACCTGTCCACATTCTGCTTATAGCACCCTTTTCCTTGCATCAGTGTGCATGGCTGTACTGGGAATAAGAATATAGGACCTACCAAGCTGTAACATAGTCTGGGAAAGAAAATAACTAAAGGTACTTAATTCCCTTCTCTGGTTTGCAGCAGTGATACACAGATAGGCTGTGTGATAGGCTGATAGGACTGAGGCCATGGTTAAACAAGATACTCGTAAGCATTTTGCTTAAAAAGAACCCAGCTATTTCTCTCCCTTCCAACTGGCATGTTCCCATCCTTGAGCTTCCTCTTGCATTGTGCCAGAAAACAGACAATTTGATTTCTATGTTGGAGTCTGTAATAGCAGATAGCTCTATGAAAAAGAAATTCTCTATCCACCTTTTTATTTATGCTGGCATTTTGTATTTTTAAACAAGCCAAGGTTTAAAACAGTCCCAGAACTCACCCAAGCAGACACAAAACAATCAATGGCATCTGAATCTGAAGTGACCTTCGTAAGAATATCATCCAGCATGTAAAGAAAAGCTACTGAGCAAGAGTGAAGCACCCTCTGCACTACCAACAGGCACAACAGGCTATCCTGGGTGCCCCAGGCATTATTGGCTTTGGCAGAGCAGACCATGCTGTATGCGAACCAGTTAAACTGGCTCAGGAAGTACTGCAGAAGCCCAAAGGCAGGTAGCTGTTCATCTGACTGTGATGGATACAGAAGTTGCAAAGACTGTCAGAAGTTTTTTCCCATTACTATTGTCATTTTTGATTGTCAGGGTCACAGGGCTGACAAGTATGACTGGAAAGTGAGTTGAGCAGTGGAGAAGGTAATTCTGCTATGTCCAAATATTACACCCCAGTGAAATCTGCACAGTGGCAGGTTCTGTGTAGCATCTCTCCATCCACAGCGAGTATGACAGTGGGTGTACTCTGACGATGAATTGACCAACAGTGTTTTGGCAGTGCGTGTTAGGTGACGGGATTGCAGTTATCTTATAAATGCTGCTGGCTATGTTGCGTCGGTGATAATTTTTCTGATGATGAAATAGGGTTCCTAGTCTGATAGGGAAGAGGTGGGGTATATAATTAACCAACCAAGTAGCCGGGAGCAAGTCCTGGGTTATTTGTGTAATGGTTCCTTGGGTGGACTGCACTTGTTTGGGAGAGACAGTTTCTGCTCTTTATTAAACAAACAGTAAAGACAATTTACATGTCAACACCGTTAACTATTTCAGGAGTAGGGAGGAGATAAAGTTACAGAGCTGCTCAATTAACTGTGAGCAATGTCTCATTTTGGTGCCACAGTTAAATGATATTTGGGAGATACCCTGATTTCTCTGCCTCCCAAGAAAGAAGTTCAGTAGAATACAAAATATATTCAAGATAAATTAAGATGCCCAGGCAAGCAAAGTAGCAACACAACCTACTGCCTTTTCATGGCCCATGTGAATAGGGCTCATTTTGTGAGTGGGAGGGACTTTAAAAAGAGAGGCCAACTCATCTCTGGACTCCACTGCTGTCAGAACAACTTTGCTTTGTTAAACCTTCCAAAAATGCAAAAATGTTCAATACTTTTGTGGAAATGAAGTTACACAAGATGGGATCAGAGGATCCAGCTCATCGCTGCTGCTCACCTACTCTCCCTGCTCTTCTCCCAGCAGTGTGATTACTCTGTTTACCTGCTGCTGTACTCAGAGCTTGTCAGACCCGTTTCCTGAGTCAGTTCAAATAACTAATCCAGGAGAAAAGTGATCCAGGAATAAAAAAGGAGGTGTCTAGTCTTTTACTGGGCAAGTGAACAAATATGAACAAAGTGTGTAAGAACATACAACTTATATCAGGGATGATTCAAAAGTGGGGGCAAAACACACGGCTGAGAATGATGGAAATAGGGAGTTAGTTTTCAGTAACTATCCTGCTATTATGCAGAGCCCATTAAGATTCCCTCCTTTCCATTACATCATCTGTCCCAAACTAGTCCAGTTTTGCCTCTAGTGCAATAATACAGTGGTTATTTTATTACTCGTTGGCCAGTGAACTCCAACATGGCCTAAATGTCTGATACTGACAAGGCGAATGTCATTAGCATGTTCACAGGATTAGATAATCAGGCTGAAGCTAGCCAACATGTTCTCAGAAAGTTAATCTTTTATCCAAGTCTGGACAAGCACATCTAAAAGTGAGAGATTTCACAGTCTTATGTACTTATTTTACCAATAACAGGTTATAATCCATTGAGTTGCGCTTTTGCATTTTCAGGTATAATCAACAAGAAATACAGTTGGTGGGAAAAGCAATTTGAAAAAGTAAACGAAACTGATGGCAGTAAGATGGAAAGATTTTGAGGAACTTGCAAATATTCTAATCTAGCCCCTGTGGAAGAGTAGCTGAGTATCCTAAATGACACCGATTCACAGAACCATGTGGGTTTTGCAGAAATGTTGGCATAAAGCTCTGTCCTCTCCTCCTGCCATTGACTTGCTCCTACACCACAGTAGCCCCCTGAGGCAGGTGGAACATTTGATCTACTTGAAATCACGCAGATTCTGGTCTTGTAAGGTATTCCAAAAAGCTGCATTTGTTCACTGAGCTGCCTCACAAGAACTTTAAAAGTACTTTAAAATGACCCAATATAATTTCTGTGGAAACCTGGCCACAGAAAATCGCTGCTTCCAGCCAGAAAACTGTTCCGCTTTTTCAGTTAAGCTGGATACTGACCAGTGGTTTCTTTACCTCCAGACTTGCTTCCCAAAGCACTCTTCAGCTGTTGCTGAAAGCAAGAGGAAAAAAAGGGCCTTCAAGGTTAATACAACCTTTAGATAACTGTTCAGCTTTGGGAAGTTTTACAACTCCTGTTTGTTCTTTAAAAATATTGTTCACATTTTCAGTGCTTTTGTCATCTTTTTTTGTTCTGTCCCTGTTTAGTTGCACCTCTGCTTTCTTGCCTCCCCAACCTGGGTGTCCCTGTTCTCAAGGTGAAATGGTGCACATTTCTGTTCTCCCTACCCCAGGTCTTTGCAAGTAAATGTATATAGCAAAGTATGTGCAGGCTCCATACAAGCAAAGCTCTTCAAATCCTACTGCCCATGTTACAGCAGGGGCCCCTTGCACCTCTGGCTGGTTCTCTGTACTCCTCAGAGCCTCATCAAAGCGCTGCCTCCAGGGCCTTCCCCTCATTTCCCTAATACCTGCATCTTCTGCTTGCAAAGGCACCTCCTGAGACAACTGCCTCTTGCCCTACAGCCTTGCCCTTCATAGCTCCATTCCATAGCTGCCATGCCCAAACTGGTGAGCCAAGGCTCTGGCAGAAGAGGAAGTACTGCTGGGCCTCCAGCACCAGCGGGCCCCCAGCACCCCGGCTGCAGCATGGCTTACCCTGGGCCAGGAGGGGAAAGAGCACAGAGGTTTCTTCCCAGTCCATTAGCACTGCTGTGTGCACATAAGGCAGCTCAGCCCTGACTGAAGCCCTTCTTCCCATTCATCTCCTTTCCAGCCATCCTGAGGGGGCTGGTAGAACTGTCCCACTCTTCGCAAAACTGCCAGAAAGAAGGAAATTTTGGGATGGGGGGTAGGGGGGTTGGAGAATGGAAGAGAGAAAATGAGGAGGGAAAAGACAAGAGACTGGATAGAATATCCATGGCCTTCCTGCATCTTCGTTGGGGAAGCCACTCCTTCTCACCCTGCCCAACATGAGTCCCTGCTAGCATCACAAGCAGGGTAACAACAGAGTTTTGTGTTTACCATTTTACGCATCATATTTTATGTTTGTCACCATTTTCTCTGGCTTCAGCCACTTGAAAGCAAAGGCTTTATCCATGAGCCATGTTATACCCCAATTTCACCTTATTATGCTATCTACTGTCATAGTCTCTCCAGTCAGCTGCTTGTTCCTCTTCTCTTTCACAAGTCTCTTTTTCCACTGCTCTTTTCTCCTCTCCCAGGATATGTGTATTATTTTCTTTCCCTCTTTAAAGCTTCTTCAAATATTAGACTGACCTCCCTGGGGAGGCAATACTCTCACCCCACAGAAGTGAAAGACTGAAATACACATAAGATCAGTGTCCTGCTGAGAATATGCAGTGTTTTCCTTAGTGAGACAGTGGCCTGGCATTTAAAAGCTGTCTTTGAGATTTGTATCACTTTGTGATAATCCTTTCCCTCTTCTTGGCAAAAGAATATCATCTATAAAAGGCCACAGTCAGCATCAGAAAACCGAAATGGCAATATTACTTTCAGTTACTACAGATTTTTCACTAAACCAGCAAAGTAACAATTCTCTGCTGGGTAAGTCAAACGGAAATCAATCACGTGGAAAAGGCAGTTGCTTCTGAAAACTCAAGAGAAATACTTCATTTCAACATAAAATGTTCCACTGAACACATCTTTGGTACAAACTCACTAAATTTAAGGAGGTCAGACCCCTATATTTCTTCACAGGTTGGAGGTGAGATGCTACCACAACATTAGAGACTATAAAGGTGAATGTCAGGAAGCTTGTTAGTAATTAGTCTTCTTTTCCTCTCACATTACAGTCTACCCCAGTTCTTCTGTGTCAGCTATCGTTGTGATGCTCACAACAAACTTCTCCCTTGGTTATATTTACATGTTCCTGTAGAACATTAACAAAATGTCATGCTTTTCCTGAGAACACTGTTAACAGTTAATTACTCATGATAACTACTAAAGGGTTGAAGTGTTTGCTTTACTAGGCTCTACAAAGATATGTTTTAAATGCCACAGGATAAGCTAGTTGCAATTAGAAGTTTGTTGTTTGTTTTGATTATTTTTTTTAAACAGTTCTACAGTTTGATGCTGTGGTATGCAATTAGGCAGATAGGTTTAGCCTGGTGAACGTGAAAAACCTGAACAGACTATTCCCATTTCCCCTACAAATCTTTTTTTTTTTTTTTTTTAATGCAAAGAACTACGGATATAGTAGTAACTACTACTTCTTGTTAGAAGTAATGGATAATAACTTAAAAAAAAAAATTTTTTTTGTAAGTCTAAATGAATGGTATACACCTTTATTTTTCTAGCCCATGACTGCCGTTATCATTGCTAGAAATCACAAAATTCCTCTGCATCCTGCAGAGAGTTATCCTCACAGGGCAACACTTTGCTGTTCTTGTTCTGTGAATCACCAGTCCCATCCTACAAGGCATCAGTCACATTGATATCAAAAGTGAAAGACAAGTTCAGCTCTCCGTCCTATTAAAGACAAAAAAAAATTCACAGCAAAATTGTCAATTCCCAAGCCTAAACCCACTGTTACTCTGAAAAGGTCATAGTCTATACTGATTTTGCCTGTAATGGCTATCAGACAAACTTTATCCATTGTTTAACATTGGAGAATCGTGTCTGCTTTCCTGAATTAATCAAGACTCATGCACAGCCTCTTCAGTGTTACTCCTTTTTATAAATGCAGCAACTGAAGTTGAAAGACTAAATGGTTTGCCCATGCTTATTCATGAAATCAGTGGCAGAGCTAGTGCTGGAAAAAGCGACCTTCCTGTGTCCCCAAAACATGTCCTACTTACAGATCATGATGACCTACCTATGTACATTATGTATGAATGATATAACAATGCAGACGTAGGAACTGACTTTAATCTGACTGTGAAAGAAATGGAAGCCAACCTTTCTGCATAGAGTTTTCAAATCACAGAAGCTTCCTGGTAAAAGTCTTAATCCCTAATATTTAAAAGAAAAGAAGTAAGCTTCTGTACTAAATCATGATAAAATGAACACAAACAGCATTTCCAACACAATAGAAATATGGTGAACAAACGTTAATCTGGTCACCAGGCTATGAACTGGTGCAATGAAAACAGATCAGAGAAAAGAATTTGTCAGGCATCTGTACAGTCGACAGTAGCTTATCCTGAAGTATCTGGGAAGACTTGGATTTGCAGTGCCCTTGCTAGATGTATCTCCAGGGCAATTAGATGCAAAATGCTTTTATTTTTTGGCTACTTCAGTGCTTTCTGAAAGGGCACACAATTTGCTGCTTTGCTTCTTCTGCCACTCCTTATCTAGTATAAAGCCCATAGACTACATAAAAAAAAAACCAGAACACAAGGTCTGTGTTTCAAAATATGGGTAAGACTGCCAGCACCCAAGAGGAGTGCTGGATGCTGTCTCTTTTTGCACTTTGATGTGCAGTCTGACATGACAATCCCCAGAGAGGCAACTGCTGGTTAGAACGAAATATTCATATTAAATCCCACTGCAAAACTCTCCTCAGCAGATGGGGTTGGTGATGGCATCTCCGTGCTGCTTCTTAACCAGTTTCTGAAGTGATCACTGTTGAACAATATAAGCTGCTGCTTCTCATAGGCCCTGTGTAAATGTTAGGGAGTAGCTGAAAGAAAAATCATCACTCAGCTGGAAGACTACATTGAGTGATAAAATTAAATTTGACGTCTTTGTAGAACTTAAAAAATTCTTCTCAAAAAGATGAATATTAAAATCCATCTGCTCTTGCAACAGAGACCAGAATCTAATAAGCAATAAGGACAGGGGATGTTTTAAGTAAGGACACAGAATGGAAAAAAAAATATCTATTTTTCCCCAGTGAAAAGCAAACATTTGTATTTTTGCTCTTCAGTTTAGTTGCAAAACATGTGTTCTGACATTCTGAGAGTGCCAGAGGTAATCAGGTGTGTTCAGTTTATTTTCTTTCTGCCTTTTTAATTTATTTTTTTTTTTCTTCTTATACATTTGTCAGGTATTTGTCTCCCTTTCTAAAAATGTTCTGATCTTTTTGGTCTATCATTCAGAAACCTCTCTGTAATAACTTCTTGAATTCCTTCTATTTCTGCCATGCTTTACAATATAATAAAGCAAGGTTTGCTGGAAGAGGTAATGTCTTTTATTAGAACAAGTGTTAGAGATGGGAATAAACCACACAAGCTTTCAAATATAAAAGACAGGACTCCTTTTTGATGTAGACAGTGTATAAAGAGAGCAAAGGCTCCCAGGTAAGAATCAATGAGCTAAAGAAAGAATTAAAATATGTTTGTTTATTGGGAAGACTCGAATTACGTTTTATTTTAGAAAGTTTGTATTTAAGCAGGTCTTCACAAAAGCATTAAGTAGTGTGAACTTTACCAACACTTTTTGTTAAACGCTTAATCCACACCCACATCAAAACAAAGACAGAAGGCTGAGCTCTTTACATATGAGAAGGTGACTTTTCACACATAACCTTAACAGTAAACCTTTTGCTTTTTTTCAGGGAAATACAAAGCTCCAAGATAATAAGGTTTCCTTAATTTGCATATCTTCCAAGAAGTGGAAATTACAAAACTACAGACAACAAACATTGGCTAATCAGTCTAGGGAAAGAGGTGCAAAGGGAAAACTCAGAAATGGGTTTGTTTAAAAGCTACAACAGGCAGAAAGGACCTTGAGCTACGAATGCTTTTGTTTTGCTAATCTACCTAATGTTCTAATGACAAAAAAAAAAATAAATCCTTGAATGAATGATTCTGACTTTGCACTAGTGTGAATTGAGTAGCTTCTTTTTTAAAAAGTCCAATACTTGGTTTGTATTTAAAAGAAGTATTCCTGTTTTCTCAAACAGGTCTTTATATGGGAAAAACAAGCGTTGATTTTGTAGTCATCATGTGAGTAACTTCTATTAAAGCCAGCAGGGCCTTGCCTAGTGTGAGATTTTTTTTTAACCTGTACCTCTTAATCAGTATAGCTGTCAGCTGCAGAGCCTGAGGAAGCTGTCATACAGACAATATTCAAATGCAGTTGTGTTTTTCCCACAGCGCTGTTGAAAGGAACCCCTTTTGTTAGCAAAGCCTGAGAGACATTAGTATCCTGAAATGGAAACAAATGGAGTGAAGAAGGGTCTCTTCACCCAAGAAACACTTTGCAAGTGCGATAGGTCCCCAGAGCTGAGGCTACACACCATCAACAATTTTTAAATCCCTTTCACAAGTATAGGTTAGAAGTGTTATGAATTTGTGGGAAAGTTTTTCTTCGGTGTAGACCACGGCTTGATGTTTATTCATATGCTGTAGTAAGCAAATGAGAAACTAAGCGCTTTGTAAATGGTGCATCATTTTGACTACTTGATCCACTCTACTGACAGTTTGGTATAATTGCTGGCATACATAATATTTTCAAATGACAATTCTCCAAACAAGCCAGGGCCTGAGCTAACAGCAGTGAAAGGTTAAGAGAAGCTGCCTATGTATTCAGCTGAATTCTGAATTATTAAATCTTACAGACAATGAAGATTTGTAGTTGATATTGTCCACAACATAGATGCACTCCTCTACCTTCAGTACTTCCAGTTCCACAGCATGGACTAGTATCTATCTTCAGCTGTTGCTTTAGATGTGAGAAGTTAATTTCTCTGCTATAACCTTTCCCTGCCATTTGACCACAACTGTTTTGAAATGGGCCCCAGATGTCTTCAGTGCTGCCTCTACATGTAGTTTGGATTTAACATTGCTGGTGTCACTCAGCTCGTGCTGTTGCTTCTGAGTCATGTCAGGCAGTTCCTAGTGGAGCAGCTTCAAGCTTGGCTTGTAAAACAGGCAGGAGTACACATAGGGTTGCCTTGCTAATGGGAAAAATACTTCATCAAGAGTGACTGGCAGAGAATGATGAACATCACTTTAAGGAAATCCAAGAGGCAACAAAGGGTGGCCAGTAACAGAGGTGTAGGGCTTTCAGCAACCTTTCAGTATTACACTGATACCAGGATATTGTCACGGAATTAAGATTAAGAGCCTAGATTTTCAAACATGCCTATTTTGTTTTGGCATCTCAATGTTTGGCTATCAAATTCCCAACAATTAGCTGCCACCACAATTAAAAAGCACCTTTTGTAGAAGTAGTCAGGCAAGCAAAGACAGTGACAGCAAGGAGACTGATGGCAAGGGCAACCCACAGCGCAAGACACCGGGCAATACACATTTAGCAGCTGTAGATATGCCAGCTCAGAAGAAAAAAGTACAGCAAGGTTGAGCCATGAGCAGCCCGTAGTGGCATGAGCAGCACCATGGAGTTGGTCAGTGCCTGCAGGGAAGAGTTGTACAGATGCAGAAGAAAGATATCTGCCTGCAAAAAGGAGGCTGCACACCACAAATGATGAGCTGTTCTTAATGTATCTGTGTATACCTGGTTTCAGAATAAAAGCTCAATACTGGAAGTATTTTCCCTATTGCCAGAAAGAAGCACTATTCATTTTCACCCTAAATCTTCCAAAGGTGTAATGAGTATAAAACTTGCCAACACTGCTGAGTAAAACAGTCTCTGAAACCTTAATTCTTTTAGCATAGAAGGAGAGAAGCCATCTTTCCTGCCCTGCAATGCTGTTTGGAACAAGAAAATACTGCAATTGGTAATACTGTAGTACCATACATAACGCAATTTTGGGTTCTTTGAATGTTTGTCCTGTATTACTTAGGTCAGCCAGATAGCTACTCTCAGTGCTGTCTCCTCCACCTCATCAAATCATGTCATGTACTGAGATGCTCCTTCTTGTTACCTCTTAGGGAGCTGATGTAGCCTCCTGCTCTGGCTGGTAGTGTTACAGGTTGCCTTCCCTGCAATCCCATGGCATATAGCTATGTTTCTCTTTCCAGAAATATGCTCCTGATGGAGAACAGCAAATAACCTGTTAACTCTCAGAAAAATCTGTGACCAATCTTCCACCTTGGTGATTTCTTTTCTTTTTAAATCATGACATAATTTCAAGGCTCTCTTCATAAGGAGAAAGACATTGTAAAATCTCTTTCATCTTCCAGGCCTCATAAATTGGAGATGATGGGCAGCCACAGGCTTTAGTAAGCCACAAAATGCTTGCCTCGACCACCAGCTGATACTTTCTTCCTACTCTGACCACTAGTGAAGGTAATAACTGTGATGATAGTTATAATGATTTTGCCGTCAGACCAAAGAAGCTTCCACACCAGCTCATACAGATTGCAGACCAATATAATATAATCAATAATATATGAGAAAGATACCTATATGGCTAAATGAAGACTAGGATTGACAGCTTTCTAGAGATGTGTTCCAGACTGTATGGTTTCTTTCCCAAATTAGAGTTTAAGATCATGTTAATTAGCCATTTCTCTTAAAGATAGTAAAAATGCCACTGTTGGTGACACCTTGTCTTCTGGAAAGGCACTATATACCACTCACATCATGTACATACCCTCTTTGTTAATGGTAGTTTCACTGTGTAGGTGACTCTTGTGATTTGAGTACAACAGAGGAATCAATTTGATGTATACAGGGTGAGCATACTCCAGATGAGCAGCCACTTGCTAGAATTTAGATACCTCCCACTTCAACAATAATATATTTCTGCCCTCCTTGTGGTTACTTCTCTCATGTCATCTGTGATTATTTGTGATAAGGCTCATTACAGAGAAGGTGGAAAGCTGAGGAGTTCCTGAACTTCTTAAGAGTTACTACTAAAATTTCTCTTTATTCTTTGTCCTAATGGAAACAAAATCATTAAGATCACAGTGTCTTTGCACGTATTTCTCTCCCAACCTGAATACCTTTGGATCCATGGGACAAATGCAGCTCAATTTGAGAAAGCATAGAGGTCTCAAAGGAATTCTATGTTATGCAGAAAGGGAATGCACAAAGGACAAAGCCCCTGAAAATATCTTTGTATATAGGCCTATTGGGTATGTACCAGGGAAAGGCTGTAGCACAAAATCATTAAATATCTTGGAATCCACAGGGTCCTCCTCTGTGGATACTGTCCTGATACTTTGCCTCAGCTACAAGAAAAGCAAACCTCAGTCAGATATTGCACATTCTCAGGTACTATGTCAAACAACAGCAAGATGCAAATGGACAGAAAAACTAATGCCAGCATTCACCTAACTACATCCCCAGAGCAGCCCACCTCATTCCAGCACTTGGCCTGAGTAACATGGTCATTGTTCTCCCACGTTTTGACCTTGAACAGTCAGGTTTATCTTACTGGGTTCCCTTTGGCCTTGGCACACCAGCTTTCTGAATTAATTTCCAAATCCAGTATACGATGACTCTGTTTGTACTGGCACATCATACCCTGACTTATCACCTGAATGGGGCAACATCTGGACTATTTAGAATGCTCTAGTACACTGCTGCAAGGGTCACCTGAATTTCCAGATAGTTTTGAGCATGTGACAGACTAGCTCAAAGGATTAACAAGCAGCTATCACTGTCTGGTTTTTTATTCTTATCATCTTTATTCTAGGTGTTTGTGACTGGCCACCATTGCTCTGTGATGGAAGTTAGGCTACATTCAGTAGTCTGCCTTCATGTGAGTCATTCAGTTATTCTAACTACATTCTAATTTCTAGGTCTTTATCAGCTTCTGATTTAAGCATCACCATCCAGAGTTTGTGTCATTAGCTATACCTGTTGGATTTCCTCAGCTTCTATATTAGGATATTCTCCTGTTTTTCTGTTAACACTTTAAAAAGATGTAATTTATCTACTGAAATTATACACTATGGAAATACCTGGAATCTTTATAAAGTAAGATAATATTTTTAGCTTTAAGCAAAGACTTTTGCTCAAATCACCTTGTCAGTGTAGTTTGTACAAGGGCACCTTTTGCTTATTGAGCATGCAACCTGAGATACATAATTGATACAAGGTAGGAAAAAAATATAGTGTCACTGTATATAATGGTGGAGATTAAGAGAGAAGCCCCTTTTCAGAATGTCAATGACCTAGCCTTTGAAATAATATTTGTTGTTAGCATAATGCAACTGGGAGTTTCCATTAATCTCTCTCTTCTTTTTACAATCTAAGCTTTACAACCAAGAAGCTTTTAATCAGACAAGCCAGCAAAACACAGACAAAGCATGGACACCACTACAGGACTGCATAGGAAAAGCAAGTAATGCAGCTTTTCTGGACTGGTTTTAGATGGTGTAAGCCTGGAATGCCTCCTCACTGTAACATTTTTATTCCACAAAATTATCGATTTATTTTGGAAGACAGTGCACATATGCACAATTACCCTGAATAGCTATTCTGGCTGAGCAAGCATGGAGCATGATTTTCAGAGCCATATGCAGTTTATTGCTGTCTGGGTCACTTCAAAATCTGTGGGAATATTGTGTTTTAAATCTCTCATATCTCAACACAAAAGCTTGTCTGTGGCTAAAGCAGTATGAAGTGTTTTAAGTTAGCAGTATTTTATTTCAGCTTATTTAAAAACATAAATCCCTTCTTAAAAGCTATTACTTTTAAATGTGGATTGAAATCAAAAGAAAATAAACTGGAAAATGTTCATAGATTTTCCTCTTTATATTTTAACTAGCTAAAGAATTAACTGAACTTTGATAAGCTTCAGTTAACATTTGATACTGAAAACAGAAGTGATTGTGTCTATGCATATGAGAAACAGTAAGGAGTTTCAAGACAACTTAACCTTTCTGACAGTTTTTAAAAGGAGTTCTGAGAATAGGCCAAGAACATTTTCAGCCCGTGAGCCACAGAGCTGCAGGAACTTGTGGAATTCAAGATGCCTTTGGACTGCTTCCAGGGGATCACAGAACGATAAGGAAGAGAAATCAGCAAATAAAAGTTTGCTAGCCAGATAGCTCCACAACCATACAAAATGTTTTGTGAATGTGCAAATAGGGAGGCTGATCTAAACTGCTGTCAGCGGTTAAAGAGGGGCCCATCTGTGCCTGTACAAAGTCCGCATACAGAAATACCAAAAAAAAGTTTGCAAAGTCACTGTTGTGTGTTGAATCCTATCAGTATCAATTAAAGTATTAATATTCTTGAAGAGCTTGTCACTACTACAATTATCAGTTTGAGTTGGGACATAACAGAATTTTTTTAGTATTACTGCTTATTTGGGAAAATGAACATGCTAGACTTTAACTAAGGAGTTTATTCCTTTCACTTGTAACACCATGTGGGCAGCAAGTTTTAAAAGCCATGTAAGTCAAGAGCAAAGGGATAAAGCAAACAGAAAAATACCTGTCAGAAACAACCTATATGTTCATGCCATTCTATATTTATATTCTTCTCAGAGGCCACAGCTGTATTTATACTAGAACTGCTGTGACTAACAAACAAGTTTAATCTTTCATAAATAAATACATATATTGATCTTATCTGGTTTTGAAAAAAATGAGATAAACAGAGAAGGGAGTAGTAGATGCAAACACAACTTGGTATAAAATCCTCTGTAATTTGGTACGTAACATATTCCAAGCTTTAACTTTAAAACACTGTAGAATGGTTACACTTTTTCCATTACCCATGGAACATAACCAAGCCTCAGCAGTAAGGTTAAACCTGTGATAGCCAAGCAGGTATCCCAATATTTTTAGATGCACAAATGAAATAAAATAAAATCTCAGCAAGATCTTAAGCAAGCTAATTAAAAAAAAAAAAAAAAAGCTATCAGAGGAGTGATCATGGATTTTACACAGGATTAACTGCTTAGAAAGGCTAAGAGTGAAAAGCATATTAATCCTAATGTAGCTGAGAACTTGGTCTCCTATTGAGCAAATCAGTTTAAAAGCCTGAGTGAGATTTACTGGAGCTAATGAGATTTAAAATGCTTAACTTTATACTCAGATTACTATTGTTTTCTGAACTAGCATTTTTGATAATGATGGAGTTTGTTTAAAAAAAAGAGAGAAACAAACAGTTCATACAATCTTCATGGATGCAAATCCTGTCTGCAGCTTACTTTTCAGTGAATTCAATAAAATACAGAATAATCCAAACCATATTTGTGTATTTATTGAAAGTGAGCTTTGACATTAGAAACATAGATCTAGAGACAGAAACAGCTGTCAAGTCATTTATCTCTGTCATACAGAACTCATATATATGTATATAGATAGCCATTTTCATACTGATAAACAGCCTTTGAAACTGCCTGTTGGCAGGCTAAGAAGTGGCAGTTCTCTTAATACCTTGGCACTTCTATGTCCAGACAATTAAAAAAGCCACTAGACTGTTTCCAGTTTCATGCAACCACAGAAATATAATAACAATCGCTAATAATATATTATACTAAAATTTCTCTGGCAGCTATCTTCTAGTATTTCAGTCTCTACAGAACTTAGGCACTGTTTTAAGAAAATATCTAGCTATTTTGGTTATAAAGAAAATCACTATAATATGAAACAGTCCTCTATTTTCAGTTATTTCAAGCCTTGCTATTGTAGTTATATCCTCAGTGAATTTCTTTTTATATAATAAACAGTTCAGGTCTTTATTTCATGGCAAGCATATAATTGTTGTTAAGCAATTATGTAAAAAAGAACATTAATAGATGATACTGATAACAGAAAGAGTAACTAAGAAATCATGTGTGCTGCTGCCTCAAGTCATCCTAGTTCGAGTATTGGCTCTAAATCTCAAAAATGACAGTACCAGTGTTAGTATTTTCACAAGTTTTGTTATCCATAAATTATCTGGATAGGTTGGAAGTCACTAAAAGAAGAGCTAGAAAGAAATGTTATTGCACCTAGTCTAACTCATCAACCTCCACTTCTCCCTATATCTCTGGACATGCAGAGCAGTGGAAAAGGTAGTCCTTTTGAAGAAAGCTGAGAACTCATGTACATGGCATATATAGAGCAGATAAGCTGAAGAAAGATACATGACTCTATTCAGAAGAAAAAAAAAAAACAAACAAACAAAAAAAACCCCAAACCATTGTAGTACCATACATAACCTGTATCTATGATATACCTAAAAAGTCATTGCAACCGCTGACATGTTTGCAAGATAAAGATGCTAAGTGGAAAAATCAGTATCTAAGAGATGATAATTAAGTTCTGGGGAAAAAAAAAAAAAAGGAAGAAAGAAAAAAAAGTAGTTTAAAAAAGAGCACGTTTCAGTTCTGGGACTACATGGTAATAGCAGCCTTTAGGGTGTTAAATTAGATGTTTAACAAACACAGCTTTTGTTGGGGGTTTACCAAGAATTTCTAGATGTGAATGGCCTGTAATGTTCAGGGAGGCTGCTCTACACCATTAGACATGGAAGTCCTAATGGAAAAGGTGGTATTGCTAACCAAATGTGTGGGGTTTGTGGTCTTTTTAGGACTTGACACACCAACAGAGGTGTTAAGCAGGGGGCTGGGCAGATGCTCCCCATCACATAACCAAAGCACAGGTTATGCTCATACTGTCACCAAAGCAACTTGATTAGGTCCAGAAGTAGCTCAGATTCTCCACTGACACTATGTAGGCTCTGAGTCATTCCGATGGACTAACTCCCTGCTTTCTAGGTGTCAGGAAGTTGATGTATGCATCTCTTCTGAGCGACAGGGGATATATGGCAAATGTTGGCTTAACAGAAGTGCTCCTTGTGTTATACATTCCAATTATTTGTTTCAGTCACTAAAGTAATTTCTTGGTTTCTTCCTGTTAGTCAAGACTGGTTTCTTGTGAGATAGGTACCTTTGTTATAGAATTGCTTAAAGATGTATTTTTAGTCATTTATAAGAGCAGCAGCATACAGTAAGGAACATAGTACTGGCATAGTTTGCTATAGTTTGCCACACACTGGCATAGTTTACAGTTTGTCCATTAGCCAGGTGTGTAACAAGCAATGATTATATGCTTGCCTATTAGCTCAAATATTGTCATTTTGTCAAAGGATAATCTGCTCCAAGTACATTAATAAACTTCATCTCCAGCCATGTTCAAATCTCAATAATTATCACACTTTAAGAATGGGAAAGCAAGGAAATTGTCCATATTGTTAAGTAGATCTGGAAGAAGTATCACAAATACATTTGACTCATACCCTTGAGGGTGCCACATTTAGTAAGTAGCACTACCACTGGTTCCTTTCTCCCAACCAGAAGGCCTCAATTATAAAGATGAAAGCACTTAGAACTCTACTAGATGCCAGTTACATCTCTATCCTAACACAGTCTGTCCTTTGATGCTAGAAAAAAGCAACTTAAATTACCTTGTGTTCAAATGTAAAAATCTCAGCTTTCTTAAAACTTAAGCTTTAAGAGACACGAGATAATTTCAGAGATACTTATTGGGCTTCACTCACAGCAGCAGCTCTATCATTCCACCCCTAACCATAAAAAGTGCTGAGACCTGTGTCCTGATCACTCCTCTGAAAGTAAGGAAAATAAATAGCCACTAGCACTTGGTTTCTGATGAGGTCAACTGCTTATTACCTAGCAGTCCACCTCTTGTGACACTTCTGGAACTGACACAGATGGTCAGTCAAAGTGCTTTCAAATAGTAGCTTTATGCTCATGGAGTGTCTGTGTTCCAAACTCTGTTTTACCCTTAGGAATAGGTATTTTTAAAAAACTTGAATCTCTTCTATTTTAAAGAGACCATCAGGAAAGCCTGTCAGCAATTTATTGTGAGGACAGAGAGGAAGGGAATTCAACTGTTTGTACCAGATTACCATCAGCCATCACACACTTAATGTACTGTAAGGTAGAAAGCTGGAAACAAGCCTGTGCTATTTGACCACTGAGATCAAACTCAATTGCTTAACAACGTGGCCACACTGATGTAGCTGCAGAACAGAAGACCATGATTTGGACTGTGCTTATTAGACCAGTATATACAAGCAATTCAGGATAATAGGAGCAAAGAACCTGCTTACTGTACAGCTACTTGGTATTACCTGTATCCATGCTTACAGAAGAGAAAGGTGACAGCAGTAAAAACATAGGTATCTGTGTACATTATTCGTGTACATTTATCAGTCAGCAGAAAAAGTTAAAATCCCCTCAAGAACTACTTTCAATATTGATTAAAATAGCGTGCATGTTTTACCATAACCAGTAAATCTCTCTGATGCATTCCATAAGCAATGCTTGATAACTCATTGGTGAATTACCAGGTAAATGAATCAAGTTTATTTAGAAGATGGCACAAAATTTTGGCTACCTTCAAGTTACTTTACAAGCATCATCTTACTTCTAATCTGTAACTACCATGATGCTGCAACTCTATATTGACAAGTTTCCTGTTACATTAACTAGACAGTATTTATTTGGCTATGCTAAAGAAGTCTAATGGTTAAAGTACTCATGTCTCTCTGTGGCCAAGGGAAAGCATCAGAGCTCAACACTTCACAGATTTCTGGGAAGCTAATAAGATGTGTGGCTGATGCTGCATGCCAAGAAGTGGGCAAATGGCAGCAGAAAATCATTTCAAGTCACTTCAGGATCTTTGCTGAGTCATATCAGTTTCAGTGGCTGTGTGAGCAAGTCTGTGTGGATTCTACATCACATTCAAAGCTACCAGAAGGGATTTTTTGCCTGCCTTTTAATATTTTTATAGCTAATTTACAACATGTGCCTGAAAAAACACCAAAATAAATTGGAAAATGCAGACAATAAAAGACGACGTGACTGAACATCATATAAAGCCATAATTTGAGAGATCCAAATCCAATTATAGATGCACCATTACTGAAAAAAACCCATTCTCCTTACAGTCCCTCTGTTATCTTCAATACTGACAGTACTGTAGTATAAAATTTCTAACAATTCCTTTTTTTTTCCTGAAACCACAGCTGATGCATCTGTTACTTTCATCCACACCTTGCCTATTTTAGACCACTTAGGTGGCTCAAGGCACCTCCCTTTAACAAGGCAGGGTGGGCAGAGTGGAAAATTATTTATTTATCAGAGGAAACACTGAGAGGCACTTTCACTCAGAGACATGAGTTCTGGACCCCAGTTTTCCTCCCTGATCTCTTCATTGCTCCATTAAAGGAAAAGAGACCATGTGTACCAAGCAGCCAGGTATAATATCCATGCTCAGCTCAACAGTTCTTACTGTTGAGATTTGGGAGATAGACGTGGTCAGAAGGCAGAACTAGCATGGGGAGGGATAAGCCTTGGTTTCATTGCTGTATCAAATCAGCCCTGCAACCCAACTTTTTGCTGCAACCCTATCAAGTAATCACAGTTTATATATGTAATGGATGGGCAAAACTACCTCTGAGAGTATTGCTATTATGACTGAGCTGTGTTAAGTGCATATTTACATATTCAGTTTTTTAGGACTTCTTAATTCACTGTGAGTTTGTCTTTTTTTTTTAAGATCAAGTAAAAAATTTATACGTGGAATATAAACCACTTTATGGGATCATAATTTCAACAGACCTCTGAAATAAAGTTTTGCTGGTAGACAAGAGCAAGTCTATCAGGGAGAAATAAACATATTCTCTAGCTTAATGCTACTGTTTGTATTGCTAGGGAGCTCCCTGTACCCCTAGATCATAAAGATTTAGACCAATGTAGCCTAGGAGTTAGACAGTGGTAAAAAGATTTATGAAATCATCCTATTTACCACAGCAGTGTGCTTTATTCAGTCTACGGGCTTCTTCCATTTCCCTTAGAGGATCATTTGAACTAAAATAACTCAGAGTCAAAAAAATGACTAGCTGCAGTTTATCCCATCTGTCTCTAATATAATCATGATAATTAACTGAACTATCATAAATATCATATTCTCCTTCTGTCATCACTGTTCACATTCTCTGTATTTATCTGCAGATGCCATAAGCACTTATTTGTTCTTGCTGTACAGTAAACATTGTTATGTCAGGAGCCCTATTGTGATAAAGGTTCTCTTTAACAGTCACCCTAAGGGAAAAAACAGTGTCCGCATCTCAGTAACAAGTGGTAACAGGCTATCAGGTGGTAACAAACACTCAAAAGATTAACATCTAACAGTTTGTCATATGTTAGCAGTTCAAAGTAAAGATTTTCAGGAGCTTAGGACTAATCTTAACTATTTTTAAAATCTTCATTAGCATATTAAGTACACAATTTAACCCTGTGTTACCTATTATGTGTAGGGAAATAGCATACCCATTTGTTTTTTTCAAGCAAATATAGGAGCTAATGTGATTACCTACGGTACCATTTTGCAAACAGGTAGAAACGAACAGTACCTTTAACCTCCAGGGAGCAGAGACAGGAGTTGCAGCCCATCCAAGAGAAGGAAAAGTGAGAGGACTCTGCAAATTTTGTCAGATTTTGAAATATTTGGGAGTATCCTTTAAACCACAATTCAGTGCCGCTGCTGCTATGCAACTGTATCTTACATATGTGATTTCTTGGGATGCAGCAGTCACAAATATTTAGCTCAAGAAATTTTTCAGGGAAACATTTAACTTTTTTTTTTTGCTCCTCTATTGATACTCCATAAACTATAATCAGGTTGTGCTTTTTAAGCATGCCCTTTGTTATAAACAGATAAATACATAATTGAACCCAAATCTTCAATGTTACTTCTGAGATTTCATGTGATCCATCTGTAATCCAGGTCATGGATATAGAAGATACATTTTTCTATGAAGAAGTACATTTTGCATAATTCAGAAGAGTTTTACACAGAACTGTATTCTCAGATGGATAAAGATGTGTAAATTCCTCAAAATCAAAGGGAGCTGATACCCAGGAGGGCAAAGCAAGACAAAACAGCCCATCAGCAACTCAACCACATGAAAGACCACAAAGAAACTCCAAAGCCACCCACACAGCTGCCTGAGGAGTCTGTCAAGGAATGAGAGGCTCTTGTTCAGCTCATGTTGCTGCTGGAAATGTGTTTGAAGAGCTTGGCAATACATCTGGATTTTACAAGTGGCACACAAAGATGAGAAAAACGGAATGGGATTGAATTATGTGCTGCAGTACACCAGTGGTGTCACATCTCAGCTAACTAGTATGTAATTTAATTTAAAAGATAATGGAACAATCTCCTGCATTTGTTACTTCCAGAGGGGCAGCTGGCAAACATATCCACAGTGTAAGTACAAACTTAACTACATAGTCACCTAAAGGGCAAAGGAGATAGGATCCCTTTCATAGTAGCTCAAACAGCGTTTATTTTTAAAAGTTATCTAGAAAGCCTATGTTTCTGAAAAATTAATATTAAGGCCTTGAACACCAGAGACCTATAAAACCAGAGCAGATGTGGTGAAAAATCAGTCCCTTTGTTTCTACACCCTTCAGAAACTACCACTACTTACTGGTAGAGTAACAGAGTAAGACAGCTATTCTATCACTTGTTATTGCTTTCTACCTGTTATTTTATGTAAAGCTGTCAGAAATGCCCAATCTTACTGTCTTTCCACTTACAAATCTGAATCAAAATTCTTTGCTTTCCTCAGTCAGAAAGAAATATGACAAGAGACATTTTCAAACTATTTGTAAATAAGTGTTCAAAACAACTCATCTGAAATTTTAATCTCTATTGTGCCAACATAGCTCAGCTAGCTTCACTGAAATGTGAAGAGAGTTTATGATGAGAAAAAAAATTATTTAAAGTACATTTTAAACAAATTATTTTAGATGCCTTCAAACTGCTGCAAGGAGTAGAAGGGAGAATAAGGAAAAACCTGGAACACTGAAGACACTTGTCCTTAACACTTGTTAAGTACTCCCTTGTTTTGTTCACTTTGTGAGTCTGTAGTAAAATGAACAGGATCTTAACTACACGTGCTGAAGGCTGCAAACTCCTTATTCAGTCTCTGTTTAATCTTCCACAACGCTTTTTGTTTAAATTTGTGAGTGACTCATAGCAGTGGCTTCAGCCAAGCTTAGCAGAGACAGACTTTGTGCGTGCCCACACAAATACTGATGAGTCTATTCCCACTGTTGGTTTGTAAGATTCCCACTATCACTATCTTGACCTTTTTTGAGGAGCGATTATTCTTTGCATAAGTCTCTGCCAAAGTATCTCATATTCTGGTGATGGGAATAGTTGAAGACAAGAGACTATATATTCATTTTCATTTATGACCTAATACAGATTATTTTTTTGCATTAGTTCAAATGAAATATTTGTCCTATGAATTATGCTTTTATAGGTCCCTGCATAATGCTTTTTTATTTACAGCTAAAAAGCTCTCTAGGCAGTACCTTTATATAAAACAAATGTATGTTGCAACAACATTCCCAAAATAAGAACCTACTCAAATGCCATTGCTCATTGTTAGGAGGCTTCAGTGGCCAGAGAAAAAAAAAATTAACTTTTACCATCTGAATGAAAATCTTAAATCCTCTTTCAAATGAGAATACTCTTCCTCATGTAAATTTCTGGCACCTGACTAGCTTAAAAAGAATTATTGTTTAGTATGCTCTGCACAGTAGTTGCCCATCCATTCCTGAAGTAATCAGACAGCACGCATGTTCAATATGGAGATCTTCTGCTTAAAAAGCAGGCAGCTTTTTAAGCGATTATCCACTAAGCACAGAAGATCCAGCCTGTGCTAAAATGATTGACATTTTAAAATAAAGGGTTCTCCCCACCTCACTTTTATGAGATGGATTATTTTCTTCCAGTGACACAGTTTTTTGCCAGATCAATTTTGTCATCTGGCATATTTCCTGGCTGCTCAAATGCCAGTGTTGAGACTGAGGGGGGCTGTGGAAATACACACCTTAGGGCAGAGAAGGATCCCCCCTTTTGGCACTGCCTGTGAGCTTAGGTTAGTGTAAATTATGCTGGCATCGGACCTGAAGATTCTGGTGGCCTATTATTAAGTGCACCAGCAGTAATGAAGTGTAGCAGGGTTTAGGTGTACTTGAAGTTTTACAGCAGTTCAGCAGAGTGGGCTGAAACACTCTGCTGAAACACTCTAAGAGCCAACTGGTTCTAATTCCTGGTTCTAAGGCCTTTAATATGCAAGTGTTTCATATATGATCTATATTCTACTGAGGCACCATGGGAAGGTGTGTACAGTTTAGGGTTTAGGATAGGGTTGCATTAATGAAATTTGACTTCAAAATTGAGGTAGGAGTTGGTTATATTGGAGTATCATCCTAAGAGCTTTTACATTAATTTTGATGTAAGCATTGAACACCCTTTAGTGGATTTCTACTGCACTGAAATATACCTGAACTGTATCTGATAACAGCTGTGGCTCACGGTGAAAAGCATACTTGTGAAGCTTGTGTTCAGGCAATGAATTCAAGCCAGGTATTTTCCTGAAGACTCTCAGTGGCGACAGCTCTGCTTCAAGTTACACATTTCAGGAATTTTTCTTGGCATGTATGCAGGTAAACTAAGGCTTTGTCTCTAAGGAGACTACTATTACCTATGGGTCCCATAATGGACCTATAGCTCTGAAGGTTTTCCTTTGTTGAGCTGCAAGGTCTCAAGTAGGTAATTCCTGAACTGGGAAACCTTAATTCCTGTTCGTCACCTCATCTTTTTAAAGAAGGCTTTTTTTTTTTTTTCCCCCTCAAGCTTAACATAGGCAACTGTATTTCTCTGTATTTACAAAATCTAATTTTTTATCCAAGTAACTCTAGTGAAACTTTAGTTGACATTTTTAGTTAAAAATCCTACCCTTTGGTTTCACAACCAACTTAGGCTGATTTAATACTTTTGTGCACACAGCCGGAAGGCTCTAGATGTACCAAGAGATGCATTTTACAATTGGCCAGCAAATTAAGATCCTTGAGTGTACAATGGCATGCACTAGGTCAGTCTAGATCTTAGGGCAGCAAATATGACTCATTTCTCTTCTGATTATATCATACTCTTTCCTGTTTCAAACCTACTTCTAAAGTAATCCAATTGACAGATTAGAATTTGGAGGAATTTGGCATTACATGAGTAAGCTTAAAAACTACATAACCCAACACACTTTAAAGGAAACAACAGTAAGAGATGTATTCAGAAAATCAGCTGAGTTCCTCCTATTTATTGTATTCTATAATACAGTATCGACTTGTAAAATGAAAGCTGAAGAATACTACTGCCCAGTGATGGAAATATTTCTTCTGGTATAATCCATCAAACACCAGGATAGAGCTATAATTTAGATGCCTTTCACTGCCAGATACATGCAGTGATGATAACCAAAGTAATAAATAATTAGCAAGTTACTTTCCTCAACATTTTTGAAATAAATTATGTTACAGATGCTTAAACCTATCCATCTATGCATTTATCTAAACTTTTGATGTAAATTGACAGCTTCCACATTCAAGCATCCTTCAAGCTTTGAGAAGGCTGGAAGAAGTTCATAAAATTGTTTGCTGCTAATGCTGCCACATGAAATAAGCTTTGGGGTTCACATCAGTCATGATGTCTCATCACAACAATGGGGCATAGTGAAAGAAGGAGGAAGTAATTTCAAATACTAGTTGGATTCACATCATCTGAATGGCTACCAGATGGGGCTCTGAGCCGCCTGGAGATCCCACCTGGGGGGTTAGATTTGCCCATGCGCTCTGCAGCGGGATGAATGGGCTCTCTGTGTCACCACTGCCCTGAGTGTGTAACCCAGCTGATCACATCTGGTGAGAGTCTTGAGGTAGGCCACTGGAGCAGACATCAGTAGGGAGCCCATGGGCAGAGGGAAAGGCTGACAGTGCTTCCTGAATTGTCCAGGAGTTCCTTATCTGTCCATTTTATGTGATTTATTAATTCTTATGGGATTAGGCAATAAATTTCTGCAGCTGAAGAGAGAAAGACGTTTTTGGTAGATGCATGAATTTTAGTGCTGTCCTCCCAGCCAAGGCTGAGGAAGGCATCAAAAATTGTCTCTCAGTCAGAGATCAGGAATTACAACAGAGGGAACATGAAATGAAAAAGATGACTGAAATCTAAATGTTTAAGTTTCCATTAATCAGAACGTTTATAAATACAAACCCCACCAGATGACTTATCTGCAATACAGGGAATTTTAACAGTAGTTACAATATTTTCATTTTCAGGTATCGGGTTTAGTTGTGTGTCATACAGATAGAATTACAGCTGATTTTCTGATACTTGAAACATTTGTTCTTAGAGTTGGCAAACAGATGTTTACCTTCAGTGAACTTAAAAATCGAATATAAATTTATACATTAGGCTAAATGAAATATATAAAGCTTGTTCTCTGCAATTCATATATTAGTCTGTCAGAGACTATCTCAAAGCACTTGAAAAAAGTAGAATTTAAAGATAATATTCAGAGATTTTTTTGAAAAAACAGCTCTTCTAATAAGCCACTTTATTTAGAAAATAAATCTACTTGTTCATTATGGTACATTAAAAAAAATATTTTAGAATTAAAAATATTATTTTTAATTTTAGCTTGTAGAACTGTATGAAGTGGGTTGGTTTGGGTTTGTTAAATATCTCATTAGCTACTTGCTACTTTGCTTCTTAATATGTATCTTCTTGTATATTCATATCAGTGAAGTCAGGTCAAGAAGTCTATTTTATGCAGTGAAAAGAAGATAGTATGATTTGCAGTAATACTTAAGTGCCTTAGAGAGATTGTTGAGAAAATTGTGTCTCTCTTACTGATGAGTTTTAATTCTCTCATGGTGAATATCATTGCATGATCAAGCTGGACACCATATCTCTTGTGCTTAGGGACATGGTTTAGTAGTGGACTTGGCAGCATTACATTAATGGTTGGACTCAATGATCTTAAAGGTCTTTTCCAACCTAAACAATTCTATGATTCTATGCTATGGTTCAGATACTTTGATGTCATATATTTCTATTGAGGACCTAAGTTCTCATCACATGATTCTTGCAAAGCATTCACCAGTTTATGAAGCATTGACTCAAAAATGTTCAAATCAGGGACCAAAAAAAAAAAAAAAAAAAAAAAAAAAAAAAAAATCACTTTCAAGAAATGCTTTAGACTACGATTCAACTTTGGAATAAGGAATGAAGCATAGTAGTAAACGCTGAAGCAGGAATGAAGACTAAGGTGGCAGCCTGATCAGGGTCTCGGAAAGACTCCTACTCCACTGTTTTTTTCACAGAAAACAGTTTTGTTTCCATTTTCCATTCAATTCACTCTTCCTGTGCCTGATTTTTTAAGCAAAGCGAAATAAGAAAATGGATGAAACAAGCACTTTTTGTCAAAGTAAAAGCTGTGCAATCATGCAGAAATATTTCCTCTTTTTGACAAAGAGGTTTTATGGGTTTTCCTTACCTGCTACTCTACGAGGAAACAAACTTCTATTCACTCTGTGTAAACTGTAATCATCTGTACTCGTTTTACTGTACCCTGTGCCCACTGCTGTGATTATACAAATTTCAGGTTCACTGAAGAAATATTTTGTAGTTAAAAAATACAGATATAAATATAGACTTCTGAATATTTTGCAGTCTGAGAGAGAGGAAAGTTACTGGTTTGCCAGTTTAGGGGCTGATGCTTTCACTTGGTGTTGCATAGCATGGAACAAAAGTATCTGTTCTAGGATTTACAGAAATAGGGATACACGGGCAAAGACTAGACACAAACTCTGAGAAAAAAATACTTGGACAACTGAAATGAATATGAGGAATCAGACATATTTTCCTGCTTTCTATCTCATACTATAGAATGGAAATGTTTATTTTGCTGGCTGACTCTCATCCACTAAATATACCAACTAACAGGAATTTTATAAAATGTGATATATTTGTATGAAGGTTGAGAGTGAGCTGAATAATTCAATTATTAATATAGTGACGAGGGACATAATGGTTTATTTTTACCCATAGGTGATGAATTAATTTTGGAGAATTATTCAAGTCTTGAAGTGGGGCAGGGGAGCAAACTTGATGTCTCTCAAAGGAAAGGGTGTGGTACACAGCTAGTAGAAAGCAAGCTGATGGAAACGGAACATAAAAAAATGCTGATGAAATGTGTCAAGGCAAGCACTGTAGGCCCCATTTGGTAAATCTAGAAAAAAAATATGTATCCCCAAAATTAAAGTTTAAAATGTTTTCTTACAGTGAGGGAAGAAAGATGTGCAGTTCACGTAAGAGAGGTGGACAAAATGTCACTGCACTGCAATGAGTCCAGTTTGACTTTTAATAATGAAGTCAAAAATCTCTACACGTGACAAACTTCCAGTAATCCCAGTTGTTGGCAATATTAATTTCTACAGATCACCACGGAGATAGATGACACGCAGTCTTCAAGGAAGTATGGTACCTCCTTGGATACAGACTCTTAGGCTATATCTAAACTGGGGACTTTTTTGTTAGCGCAGCCCAGTTCGGCAAGGCCTGAGGGTGGTGCACAGCTCAGCACAAATTTGACAAGTTGCTCCAGCTTACAGCTACAGTCACCTGGAAAGAACTTTCTACAGAGCAGCATATCTGAACCACAGATCACCCCAGCAACTCACCCACTTCATCTTCACACATGCAGACAGCACTGACTAATTCTGCTAGGGGACATTGAGAGCCAAAATGCTATGAAGTAGTCAAAAGGGGAGTAGGAGCTAGCTCTGTTATTGTAAGAAGGAGGACATCAGTGTCCATGTAGGGGAGCCTGAGTGGGTTAATAGTACCCAGGGAGGTAAACTGATCAATTATCCCACAACTAAGCATCCTTACTATGGTAGGCAGGATGTATGGAGATTATACCTAATGTATTCAAGTATATTCTCCATTATTCTCACACTAACCTGTTTGCTTTTGCTTGTTTTTATTAATTCATTAAATAATCACAGCCTTTTGAACAAGGGAAAAATGTAGTTTCACGGGAGAAAGTGACAATAAACCATCTATTAAACAGAAAAAAAAAATAAATTCAAGAACAAAAGTTCTGCAGGAATCCAGGAAACACCTGCAGGTTAACTTACTGGCTAGCTAAAGAAATGTAAAGCACAGCTGAGATGAAGCAGAGATGGAGTGGATGGCTGAGATGTATAAGGCCTGGGCAACAGAGTTCCTACACAAGTTTAATATATGTGATGGCCATGAGAAGCAGACACAGAAGGCAAAAAAAGGGTAGGAAAAGTGTAAGAGAATAGAAATCATGGGGCTTCTCTTAACATGCATGAAGACTGTGTGAAAGGGAAATAATTTTGTTCCTAATGGTCTATAAAATATAAAAAGTTCTTGTATCTGAAAGTGTAACTACTGCATGTACAAGGGTATGTCTGTGTACATCAGTGTATATATATGCAACTAGTTTGGGATTTGTGATGACAGGTTGTTTAGCTATAACGGGGAAGATGACAGGGTTAGGACCATATTTGGAAGAGGAATGATTGTTGAGTTTCCTTTGCGATCCTTGGTATCTTTTTAGTTCAAAAATGTTTATGAAACTTCTTTTCTCAAAGCTGATTTATAAATATGGAAACAAATCACTGAAGTGAGAAAATCTAATTCTTACTTAAACAGTCAGCTATAGAATCACAGCTGCCACAAATACACGTGACCACCACAAAAAGGGAATCTGGTCTGTTGTGTTCAGCTCCTAGCATTGCACTCAGCAAAACACACAGAAACACATCATAAGCATATGCTTAACTCTTCCTGAATAGGAGCCTAAAATGTTTCCAATATTGTCACCAGCCCAATACAGTTATTGGATTGTGCCTATCCTAAGGGGGAGATTCTTTCTTTTAGACTTTCTACACACACTCTATTCTTCTCTGTCCATTTTTGCTTCATTAATATTAATAAAAGCTTGTGTATTCAAGACATTTATAATACTGAATTACATTAGTCAGTGGCTCTAATTATGTTATTTCTTGAATTCCAAATTGTCTCCCAGCCTTACTCATTTTACCAGGTTTAAATAAGAATATGATTCATCATTTACAGAAAGCACATTACACAAGTTACAGAGTTTCACAATTGAGCACACTGACTGTCTGCATTGAAGCTACAAATAGGAATAGAAATAGAGAGGATTTTCTATCCTTAGTTTGAAAATAAACTTAGACTACTGTATCAATCATGTGAGCTCTGGCTGAAATGAGAACAGAAAACATTCATCACATGTTTTAGATGTTCCAAACTAATAATAGTCTGGGGCTGGTTTTCAAAGAAAGATATAGCTGTGGAAGGGTGTGAATCCCAAATAGAACTGCTGCAAATAAAAGCTTTGTTTCTTTTTTTTTTTCTGTTGAATTCTTCGTGAGGAAAATTTACTCCACATGTAGTACGTAGAATGGTTTTGCAATTCTAATGAAAAGTGTTAGCTACGGGCAGATTGTACAGCATCAAAACTCGAGTACATTCAGCACTGTGCTGTGGCCTACAGATGTGACTCCAATAATAGTAAGTGAGCTCATCCTTAGTGTGGAAGATTATTCATTAGGGAGAGAATAATGTAAGTGATATGATCATTACATCACCTTTTCCTGTACATTATTCTCATTACAGCTGACAGGGAAAACATTTCTCAGTTTTAAGTTACATTACTTTCAAATTTTGCAGAGTCTAGATAAAAGTGGTGTTTGAAAGTATATGTACTTTTAAGGTTTCCTTTGATAACAAAGTAGGGCTAACACTGCAGTGTTATTTTTTCCATACCTCTGTCTGTATTATTAGGTATTCCATACTATTACATCCCAAATCTGTTAGCACTAGCTGCTTCAATTTTTAGGTGAAGGTCTTAAAGAAAAGATATATTGAACCTATATAACCACAGAATCACAGAATGAAGGCTTTTGGTTGAAAGACCAAACAATCAGTGTCAAAGAGGGCTTGATACTAAACTCAAAAAGAGAATTGCCAGGAGTTACAAACATGGGGAATTTTATGTTCAGATTACAGCAATAACATGTTTTGATGAGGACAGTCAATGAAGAAATATAAAAACATTTCTTGGCTTTTTCTGTGCTTTTGGTAATAATGGTTTATATCTTTATATTCAAGAATGAGGAGAAAACCACTTCATTATGATTAGGATGGAATTTATCATGATAGACAGTGTGTTTACTGATAGTATTGCATAAAGGAGGGAATAATATAAACCAACAGCAGAAGTCTTCCTGGTTTTGAGACTACAGTATTCACAATTTTGAATTTATGCATATTTTTCCAAATCAGACTGCTGTTCCACAATCTCCTCAGTCTTTGTCATCAGAATGAGAATTATTACCAACCGTTTAAAAAAGCCTGAACCTAGACTGTATTAATACAGACATATGAATTTGTATATCATGGCCTAGTTTTTCAAGTTTCCACTAAATAAGGATGTTGTGAGGATTTGGAACATTTATGTGCAAATCTTACATAGAATTTAGAAAAATACGCCTGTTTCAAATGCAAAGAGTAGTCCTATTTGTGTTGCAGACCTTCTTCAGACAATTAATAAAGTTTTATGAAATAAACACATCCTCTCCATTTAGTGTCTTCAATTGAATATTGAGGTGGGAACAGGAACAGACCTTGCATTCAGTCCTGCTGCTTTCACCGGTCTCACTGGCCTGTACCTCTTTGCATAACAACTTGCCACTGTTGGTATTCATAGAAAAGAAACACATTGTTGGCTTAATCACAGGAGAGTGCAACTGATCCAAGTATTTTGTGTAAGGAAATCATAAAAAATATTTATCCTGGTTTTGGCTTCATTGCTATGGTATGTACCTCATGCACTTGTTGCATTCACAGGGATTTCCTGCTGTTGTGTGCACCAAGCTGCTTTACTACTTGTGTTTCTACTTCTGTATGATATGTTTTTCCTGCCTCAGTGGTTACCAAGCAGTGCAGCATCAGTCACCATGCAATGTAATTGCTACAGCATTAATAGACTAGTCTCCCAAATACAATTAAACAGAATTCTTGAAACCTGCTTATAGATAAAAAGTTCCCTTTTCTTCCCATTCCTATAAATCCCAGGTATGAATAGAATAGAAAATGTTTCCTCTTGTTTTTTGTTTTGTTTTGTTTTGTTTTTAATTTGGGTATTTCTGTAGAACCATGTGTGAACACTACGATTACTGAGTTGTCTTTAAAAGTAATATTTTTCTGATCTGAAGCACAGTGATGGTCTGAGAGTCTACAATTCATGAATGTAGGCACACTTGCAGACCAGTGGGCTCAGAAAATGGTTTGTAGGGACCAAGCCAATTCGGTAAGCAGTGGAAAAAAACCAGTCTAGTTTACAAACTGACATCTTATGTTAATTAACATTACTTGCCCTCCCCTTCTTTTTTTTTTTTTTTTTTGGGGGTGGGGAGCTCCTTCCTTCCCCTCTCCCTATTTCCCAGACCTCTTGTCTGTGTTCTGTCTATTCTGCATTAGGAAGTGGCAACATGTGGTGTGACTGGTGTGGAGTTACTGTGATCAGTTTGCCTCACTGATACCCACACTGATTAAGGCAACTGACTACAGCTTCTTGTAGATAAATGACAATGGCTTGGAAGAGCTTTCTCCCACCCTGTGGGCAGCGTATTTGGGTATCCTAATGCCTTTCACACCCCTACTTCTCCATCATGTTTGGCTGACCAATAGGTTTAAAGATTATTAAGCGGACTGGCAGCCGTAGTCTAAATGCAAAGGGCTCACTACCATAGAGAAACAGAACAAAAATGTAGTGAAGAAGATCAAAGTCTGGAAATATCAAAATCCTCATCTCCTTAAAACAGAGAGCATGAAAGGTTATTATTACTGAGCCTCATAAAACTCTTTTTCCCTCTTCCCTCCTGCTCTAATTAAATGACCAAGAGCTAATTTACTGGCACAGTATTGCTTTCCCCCTTTCATCAGTGATTCCATTATTTTTTTGGTCAACTTTTGTATTTCTTTTTCTGTTCAAATCTTTTTGGTTTCATACCTGCAAATTTTTCTACCCCCTCAAAAGACCTAGAAATACATTTTTTTCTTTGGAGTAGTGGTATTTTTAATTAATGTCCCGATTACAGGTGGGTCTATAAGAAAAATATCAAGCATTGCAAGATCTTACAACCATAAAACTATCCCTAACAATTTTAAAGCAAAAACGACTTTTTGTGACATAGACAAAACCACATAGTTTATAACCATTGAATCCAATCATTCTTCATAGTAATGATGATACTTTAATCAACAGATTTCAAGATGAAGCCTTGAAGTAAGTTACCAGTCTTCAAGAAACTGATTAAAGGTAGTTTTCATAGTAGGTATTATTTGTAACATCAAATTTTCATACAGAGCCCAGTATCCGAATGCTTCACTATCACCTTTCAGAAGACTTCTGTGAGGTACACAAGTACAAGCCCCATCACTTCCCAAGTGTGGGAAGCAAAAGTATTATTCTTCTGCAGCAGAAGACCTTGTTGCTAGCACTTGTACTGACTGTACAGTACAAGTGACTGAGCTTGTCACCAGAACTGCCCTTGTCACCATCTGCTGACCTTGTCACCAGAGCTGCCCACCTGGGTGCCTTCGCCAGGGCACAGGTCTACCCCTACATGAAATTTTACTGGTTAAAAAAAGTTTGTTATGTACTGGGGCAGAAGCTTCTATGTGCCAGGGCTGTTATGTCATTAGCAGTGTGGTTGGTGGCTGAGGGCTGGCGTGGCATGGGAAGACAGTTCCTTTCAAAGGCAGAGTTCTATTTTGCCAGCTTACAAACTTGTGTGGGAACGCAACACATCTTTTCTTAGAAAACTTTGTAGTGTAGATGAGGCCTGAGGAAATGAGGCTCTCTGGTTCCAAGGACACTTCTCACACTGACAAAGCCAGCTATGTGCTTCCAGCCCCCTTTCCTCATCACTGATCATTTCCACCCCCGTGCTGACGCCCTGTTTGTTCTAATGTGATTGTCTGTGGAGCTGAATAATAAACCAGATCTGAGAGCTGATCCAACTTTAAAAGCACTCCTCCTCCCCTCACCTTTTTTTCTATTTTTGAGGACATGCTGTTGAGAGAAAATATCCATACAACCAAGACCTGGAAGTCTAGGGACCACATCCTTAATAACATTACAGACAAAAAAGAAATGAGATACCTGATTAAATCTGTGAATCTGATCTTATATGACCTGTTCAGAATTGTGAGAAAGCACATCTTCTGAATGTGGCAGATTCCACCAGATTCTCCTCTCGCAACCTAAAACTCAGACAATCTTTTTCAGTTAGTAAATGAATGGTACTTTAATCAGTTGTCTTCTAGATGATGGAGTTACGTATATTTAAAAAATTAATTTCAATTGAGGTACTAAAAATGTTGACTTAAGCCTTAGCTGGGGGATATGTAAACATACCAGTATACAAAATATATCTGCAGTAAAGGTGTAATTGAATTAACTGTCCACACAGCTTCTACAGTTTCTCATGGCTTCCTTTGCAGCTTGAATACTTCAATTTTTGATAGAGAGATTTGAAAGGTTTTCTCCCTTCCCTTAGGATTAAAAATAGTGATGAACAGTAATTAGCCACCTGCACCCACTGTACGAGTGCTACAGCTTGTTTACAAAGGCTGGTGCACCTCTGGGGAAAAGTCATAGTGTGGTGGGTTTTTTGTTTTAAACATTTCAAGTTCAGTTCCTTCAAGAAAAGTTTGACAGTTTATGCAATTTTTAGCATTACTAGGAGGAGAAAGAGTCCAATTTTCTCACAGTGCTACCTGGATTTTGTAGAAGAGAAAGTAAATATTGTTTATTTTTCTTCTCTTTAAGTTTTCTTTTTCACCAAGCAATTCACACATTTGGTGTTAGCTGCAACACTTTGCTCCCTATAACATGCAAAAATGAGACTTTGATAATGAAAGTAACATTTAGCAAACACAAGAGCTTCACTCATGTTACCATGAATCCACTAAATGGCCAATTAAAATACAATAAAAAATCAGAAATAAATAAAAGAAACCTTAAATCCTTTAATGCAGTGATGCTTAAAGTAGTTTTTTCATTGTCAAACTGTGTCTTTGAATGAAGCGCTAGTGGGGACTATCAGCTGATATAGTTACCATTTAAGCTGTATTCTGATTTTTGTTTGCTGTGTCTCCTTACCATGACTGGCTAAGAATTGTAAAAAATGTTCTGCTTTCTTTGTCTTTTTTAAGTTCTGAATCAGTGGCAGGCATGTACTGCTTATGGGCCTGATGTAAAGCCTAGTGAAGTCAACTGGAATGTTTCCGATGACTTCATTAGAATTTGGATTGGGTCTGAAGTGCAGCAATTTACTCAACTCTGAAGCATAAATTATAGACATAAAAACCAAATTATTTGTGTGTTGCTGGATTACTGACAGCAAAATGTATGATGTCAGAAAAATAATAGGCAGAGATAGCCTGCACAAGCTGGAAAAGCTTAAAATATAGCTAAAGATAGGAGAATACTCCAGCAAGAATAGCGACAGTCTCAGTTCCAGTGCCAATGGAGGGAAGTTGAGTAATTTGACAGACAATTATGTGATTAATCTAGCAAGAGAAGACGCTATCTGTCTCAGTCACCACTCTGCTGCTGGATCATTGGACTAATAACTGGATGAGATGATGATCTGCTATCACAGCAGGAAGACTTCTGAATCCATAACAACCAACCCTTTGGAGATGTTAAGAATTCCAGTGGCCTAAACTCAGAGCAGAGGCAAATGCTGTCAGCCAAACACATCAGCTGAGCTTGTTGCCAAAGTAAGTATGACAATGTTGAGGAGAAGTGAATGTTAATGCTTCTTAACAAGAAATTAATCAATCCTCACCTGAAACATAACATTTTGTTGCAGAGAAAGATCTCCCAAATACTGTTCTTCCAAAATTTCACACTATATATGTCTTGACGAGTTAGGAGTGATACAATGAGCTAGACAGTTGTTTCATTCAAAACTTACTTGATTTCCTCATTTGAAAACATTCAGGATGCCAACATCTTACCCTAGGTAGCCCAGAGGAACTAACCAAAATAGTTATTACTAAGTGGTTATTTGGTTGAACCAGCTCTTCTCAAGTGAGTATTTTATATCAGCATGCAAGAATCCAACCACTGGAGGCTAATTCTACTTTGTAAAGAGATTTATTATTTTGGAATGAACACATTTTTTGGTCTGGAAGACCCTATCCAAGCAAGAGCTGCTATCCTGGAATAGCTAATTATGCAACAGCTATGTCAATCTACTTCCTATGATTCATACACTGATTTCTTCCAGATTGGAAGTATTTAAAACTTTTAGAATGTGACTCAGGTTATTCTGGTAGGTGTATATAACTTTCACCTTATTAGCAAATCAGGAAGGATTTTTATTTAGAGAGGTATTTACATAAAATAATTTGTATTTTAAGGATGTTAAGTGAAATATGAAATTGGGATTTAATGTGGGTAAAGTACTTTTACATCAGTAGGCAATATTACATTGTAAGCCACAGGACTGAAAGACACTCATATGTTGTTTATAAAGTTGATATGCAAAATAAAATAATATTTTTTAAAAGTCACAAAAATGCAAGTTAAACTGTAAAATAATAAGGTGTGTATCTTCAGTTGAAAATTTTTGTCTTACATTGATTTATATGCACTATTTATTTATACAGTAGGATTTACTGATTTGTTTTTAAGTAATGTTTTGCTATTAGAAGCCATCTCCCACTTCTAAAAGCAAACAAACCCCCTGTGAATAAGAAAAAAAAACCACCTTTTAGCATTCCTTTTCTATTCAACTTTCTCCATATTTTCGCTCCCTTTATTTTCACAAATTGTTTTTGTAACTGAAATAGGGATGGTCAGGGAAACTGGACAGGCAAATGGAAAATAAAAGCCAAGAGGCTTTTTTTATTATTAAACCAGATGACACAGTAACAAATAGTGTTATGGTTCTGGACAAACAAACCTTTCCTCAGATCACACCTATGCCTTAAAGTATGGCCATTTTTACCACTATATCAGTCTAATAACATATTCTCCTCACAAACCATTCCTCTCCTATTGCCTCAAATTTTCATAGTCCTCATAACAACATACAGGCTGAAACAAAAAGAATAGGAAAGGGAAAAGGGTACAGAGAAGAAGCCCTTGGAATATTTGGAAAGAAAAATCTTGAGTAGTTGGAAATTCTTGTATTTTAAAAATCACTACACAAGAAAACGTAGTTTTCAGAGAGATTTTTTTCCCCTTTCTTTTTATACTGGCTAGAGCAGAAACTTTCTTTCTCTTTTCATCATCTATTTTCTGCTGGGCAGACGACATACAACCTCACCTCACAGGTGCTGCACACTCTTGCTTTGTTCCAGTAAAACATGTGCTCAACTTTATGTATGTATAACTACCTGTGAATTAATGTCAACAGATAATAAACTATTTGATGCAAAAAGCTTTGTTTAACATTATTAAAAAAAAAAAAGTTGGTAGAATTCCCAGGCAAGACTTTTACAGACATTTTCCCACATAAGATGAGCAATTAGACAGTATGAAAAGTGACTTCCAGTTCTCAAAGTTTCATTTCATTTGGGAGCCAATATGATTTAGCGGCTAGACTAGTTTAAAAGACAAGGAGCCAGAAGAGTTTAACATTTTTCAGGAAGGCTGAGACATTCACTGAATTACCTTGGGCTAATCACTTAACTCTTACGTTCTTTAGTGAAACCATCTGTAATACTGGATCAAAACACCTCTCCCCCCAAAAAAACCTCCTTGAGAAACAGATGCTTAAGTCTGGTTCAGTGCTCCAAAGCAAAGAAATTACAAAAAAAGAGCAAGACAAATATGGCATGAGAACAAGACATTCCTTTAGCAACCTTACTAAGTCAAACTGAGATGCAACTGCAATGAAATCCTACTCAACTATTATGTTTTATATTGAGCTAAAAGCCAGCACGAAATACACTCTGATGTCTAGATTATTAAATGCTCACTTTGAAACTAGAGGGAAAAATACAGACTTCACTTATATAGCTACATCCTAAAAAACCAGTGGAAATCCATGGAGTAGCATCCTGTGGAGTATAAACTTCATGCACACAAAAGAAGACACTTTTAAGTTAAGGAAACAGACGCTGGCAGCAGTACTTTGCATTCTTTGTTGATACCTGTGTTTACGTTAAAGCACTCTGCATTTTTATGGTACTCTATCAAAGAGAAAACGGCTGTCATAGCCATTGTTCTAATCTGGACCCTAGCTCAGGCTATCTTGTGGAAAACAGCAACACTATTACCCTATAAAGATGTACAGCAAATGGAAAACTAATCCGGCAGTTAAGGTGCAATAAAGGAGATCAGGAACCCACCCAGGTTCTATTTCCAGGTATGTCAGACACTTCCCAGATGATCACATACATATTGTCAAATTTTGATGTTCCAGTTTCCTCATCTACAAAATGGATCTAGCAGCACATAGCAAAGAAGTTCTGTGCTTTGAGACTGAGATGAAACAAGGCTTTAAAGTTCTGCAGTTAAGGAAGAACCGTCACCCATTGCTGACTATGGCAGCCTTACTCAATTCTTTTCAGTTAAGGCATCAGTCAGTTAATTTGGTGCATCATCGAAAACATTCTGCAGTAGAGGCATACACAGTTTAAATGTCCCCAGATGTCATCATCATCATCTGAATTAATACTATCTCTTATACAGAAAGCATGTACATTTTGTGCTTAAAAACATGCAGAAGCCCCGTATCCCACTGAAATGGAACTGAGTGTGTGGAAAATCTGTCATTTCAAACATTACTTGCAGGGGCTCACAAAAACTAGGAACACAATGGTATTTTCAGCAAAACAGCATGCTGTTGGTTATACTTCTTTTCATAATCTTAAATCTTAATAATAACTCTATAGTGCAATACTGTTACTTCACACATCGGTAGAATTAGACTTAGCCACAGCACAGGGAGCCACTAACATAGCACTTCAGCATACTAAGAGCCTCTTATGGCACCAAGCCAACAAAACAGTACATTTCTGTGCCTGCTTACAGCTGGCAGGGGCAGAATAGATGGAAAAACAACCTGACAATCCCCTGCTGCTTTATTTACACCTAAGAGTTCTTGTAGTGCAATGCCTGGGGACAGACCAAGCTCAGAATTGGACATATCTCATCCCTGGCTCTGGAGGTGGGCTACATCCTTCACATTTTCATTCAAAACTATCTTTTAATACTGTGTATTAACTGCGTTCCCCTAACAAAATACCAGTTCAGAAGTTATTGCTGTGTTCCTTCATCTCACACTCGAATACCTTAGAAAAATTGAAACTTAAAATGTTCAAGGAACTAATGCCATCTAAAGGCAAATAAGCTGAACTGCAATATACGGCCACCAGGCCCATCATGAGGGAAAAAACCACTGCAGCTCAAATGCTGCAGAATTTCACTGCTTCTGTTGCTGAGAACAGCATAGGTACCAGAAGGCTTTAGCTGGAATGGCAAAAAAACCCAAACAAAAGTTCTTACTAGCCAGCAAGAATGTCCACTACAAAGTCCATCTCTTTGTATATGATGTGGGTTGATTTATTTTTTTTTATTACTAGAGATTTATTACTAGCATGATTTATCCTGATTTTATTTATTAATATTATTTAATTGCTCTTGCTGTTACTTTAAGCTATGTTGATAGTAGTATGAACTGCTGCTCATTTCAAAACACATCAGAAGTCAAAGAAAGAATATTCTTCAGCAATATTAGAGATTTATATACTTGAATTATATTTTTTATAACTTTGCTAAAAACCAGTCTCCTCCAATCATATACAGTTTTCTTAAACATGAACAAAAGTACCTTGTTTCTAGAAGATCCCGACTGTGATTGATTTAAGTGTAAGCGTAAAAAATGGTTCTTCCCTGGTAGCTTCTCTGGATCTCTAAAATAAAATAATAAAATTGATCAGATTGGTTAATTTAATTTTGTTTGCTTAATGAAACAAATATTTAAAAGGTAGTATTATTAAGCAGTAAGGACTTTCTGTTCAAGCTATAAAGTCAAGCTGCTGAACGATAAATCTTGGTTTGCAGAAGTGTTACACCAGTTTTTGAACCAGCATCTCTTTTTCTGCAGGCAAGGTGGCAGTACTTTCTTCAGTTCTGTTTGTTCAACTAGCTTACTTAAACGAATTATCCCAGCTCTATTTTTTTTTCATTATCTCCATCCATAAATATAAAACAGATTAAAAGGACAGGATGATGTCTACTAGTTCTACACACTTGAAAGACCAAGTCCAAATCTCGTCCTATAAGTATACTTCCATTTTTTAAAATAAAACCTTCTTCAAGGCAAAATATACTTGATACTCTTGTTAAGAAGATTCAAATACATTTATAGTTATTTTATTTAACAAAAAGCAACTATAAAGAGGTTTTCTTTCATTATTTTCTTTCAATTCCCATATTTATCCACAAGGCAAAGCATAACAATTATCTAGCTATGAAACAGTCCTCATCTTCTAAAATAGCAAAACATACATAAAAATTAAAAATGCATATAAATGTTATGTTAAAGCTGAAATGTCTCAGATGTAGGTAGATAGAGCATAGCCTCTTTGTTAGCAAATAGAAATGCTGAATTATGCATAAAGACTATAATCAGCACATTTCAATGGTTACCAATCAGTGAAAAATCAGTCTCTAAGAAAAAAATACAATTGTAAGTCAAGATTAAAAACAATAATTTAAATCAAAGGTTCCTGTTCATTGATTTGATTAATTTTCATGATGGCCGATTTAGACCACACCTCTAATTTATGCTACTGTTTACTTGTTCTGAGTTACAGAAAATAATTTTTTATGCTTTTGAAACAAAATACTGCTGCCAGACTCCTCAGTTGTGCTAGCTGCAGTCCCTCTGTAAAACAGGGTTATGTCCCTTCACTTCCTAACCCATGTCATGGACTTCTCCGTCCACCTTTTACTGACATCAAAGTACTTGCAGCCAGTCAGTTGCATCTGTTCCCTGGTCCAGATCAAACAAATTTGTTTAAAAACCCAGCAAATTATTTTTTTATGAAGGACAGTGTAGGCACAAGAGGAGGGAGCTGTATCAAGCCTGGGGAAAAGGTGGGATTCTTTCTCTCAGTCAAGTGGTGGGTAGGCCCTGGCTGGACTTCAGGTTCCCACCAAAGCTGCTCTATCACTCCCCACTTCAGCTGGACAAGGGGAGATAAAATACAATGAAATCACATGAGTCAATCACTCAGCAATCACTGTCACAGGCAAAACAAACTAAACTTGGGAAAAAATGAAATATTTAATTGATTACTAATCAAATCAGAGTAGGATGATGAGAAATAAAAAAATAAATCTTAAAAACACCTTCCCCCAGCCCTCCCTTCTTCCTGGGCTTATCTTTCTCTACCTCCTCCTCTCCAGCAGCAAAGGGGAAAGGGGTTTGTGGTTATTTCATCACATGTTGTCTGTACTGCTAATTCCTCTTTTGGGGAGGACTCTTCACACTCTTCCCCTGCTCCCGCATGGGACCCCTTCCACAGGAGACAGTCTGCACAAACTTCTCCAGCTTGAGTCCTTCCCATGGAATATGGTTCTTTACAGCCTGCTGCAGTGTAGGTCCCTTCCACATGGTGTAGTCCTTCAGGAACAGACTGCTCCAGCATGGGTCACCAGTGGGGTCACAAATCCTGCCAGCAAACCTACTCCAGTGTGGGCTCCTCCCTCCCCACAGGTCTACAGGTCCTGCCACAAGCCTGCTCCGGTGCACTCTTCCCACAGGGTCACAGCCTCCTTTGGGCATCTACCAGCTCCAGCATGGAGTCCTCTGTGGGCTGCAGATGGATCTTCTCCACTGTGGACCTCCATGGGCTTCAGGGGGACAGCTTGCCTCACCACTGTCTTCATCACAGTCTGCAGAGGAATGTCTGCTCCAGTGCCTGAAGTGCCTCCTCCCCCTCCTTCTTCACTGACCTTGGTGTCTGCAGAGTTGTTGTTCCCGTATATACTCACTCCTCTCTCCCAGCTGCTGTTGCTGTTGTGCAGAAACTTTTTCCTCTTCTTAAATGTTAACACAGAGGCATTACTGTTGCTGCTGGGCTCAGCCTTGGCCAGTGACAAGTCCATCTGGAGCTGGCTGGAACTGGCTCTATTGGACACAGGGGAAGCTGCCAGCAGCTGCTCAGAGAAGCCACTCCTTGTAGCCCCTCCTTCTACCAAAACCTTGCCACATAAACCAGATACAAGTCTACATTAGTATAAAAAAAATGGAGGAAGAGAACACTTTTGGGGTACAATCACAGAATGCCCCAGGTTGGAAGGGACCTCCAAAGGTCATGTAGTCCAACCCTGCTATGTGAACAAAGTAACTGTTCACATTATCTACAGTAATATCCAACACCAATTTGAACCAAATTACTCATGATTTATCTTTATATAAATGAAGACATAATTTTGAAAGGATACAACTCTGCCTCCTTCATATCAGTTTTCTTGGCCTCAGAGCATACTTCAATATCACATAGCACTTTAGACCCTTCATCTAACTTCGTAGCTACACTAGAATCATATATTAATGCATGTAATGTTTCTCTACATATTTACCAACTACCTCACAAACTTCTCCCTGTGATCTTCTATTCTATTCTGATCATCCAATACCTCAGGTAACAAATTTGGCTTTGAATTAATTGAAGGTTTACAGATAGACTTAAACATTGTCCCACTTTGGAGTCAGAACTTGCCTGTGAAAGGCATCATGAAGACAAACCCTTCATTTATCTTTAATGCTAAAACCCATTTATCTTTCACATTAAGACTACCACTTTTACCTCAGTTTGTAAGAAAATAAAAAAAAAAGAAAGAAAAGGAAAAAACCCCATTGTTTATACTGTCTGGTTGATTATCCATTAGCTTTGTCTCTTTCAGACATGTTTGAAATCAATCCACAATCTGTGAACAAATGGGACAGAGGAACAGAGGTATCTGCAGGGATAAGATTCTGTAAGTATCATGAAAATCAGGATCTGAGAAAAACCCAAATCACTACTGCTGCTGAACACTGAAGTTACGAGGAAGCTCGTGCTATTGTTGTGGCAAGACAAGGGTATAGGTGATGTAAAGACAGAAGACAAAAACTGCATGAAACCAGCATTCACTATTTCTGCTGCTCCAAGATGAGCTCTGTTTAGAATGCAACCATTCATGACTTCTGAAAACTTCTAAATTACTTTTCTTGCCTTACCTCTCAGTATTTCTTGACTACACAAACCCATGACTTCAATGTCTACGTATTTTATGAAGAATCGTTCCTCAGGGGTAGAAGGAACAGCTTTTACACAGTGCTTTTTAAAATTTCTGTTGTACTGAATGGTAACCATTGACCTAAAAAAATCCAACCAAAGAAAATTTTATTCAAAATACTATTTTAATTCAAAAATCAAAAACTAGAGACTGCAATGGCCAGAATCTCAGAATACACCTCTTACAGCAGCATCAAAAATACTTCTGGTAGAGAATTAAGAAATATGACCATCATGTCATGTGCAGCAGTTCTTTAATCCTGTCTTTTTTTATTATATACGGGACAGCATTAATGAGTTGCTTTCACAGGAATTCATTCCACAAACACAAACCACCCTTCCGTTGCTTGCCTTACTGTGCTGAGATATTACACTGCTGACTGTGCAATCATCCCATCATGTTTTAGATACTGCCCACCTGAATGTTAAGAACCTTGAATCTGATCTGGTATTAAATCCTCATGGGAGGAAGGTGGTTAAAATACAAGGCTGGTGTTCTAGCCTTGACCAAAACTCTCCAGAAGGCAAGACATTCCATGATTAACACATTTACGAATAAAAATAATCAAGTGGGATGCCTTTCTGTAGTTCCCTGAGATGTAATGAAGGAATGTAGGTCCTGGGAGTGTACAATATTCGACTTGTGCATAGAGCACAAAGACATACGCAGCTATAAATAGTAGTAATGCAACCATTACTATATTCTGCTATGATTGCACTGCTATTCTGAAACACTGACATGAAACCCAGGTCTATTCTTCATTAGCAAAATTAAAAATAAGTTTGTCTACACACAGAGATCCATAAATAAAATGGTTTATGTCAAAGATGCTTTTACCCCTCTGTATTTAAGCATGATCCATCACCCACTAATAGTGACAAAGATCTTCCCACTGACTCAGTTAAATGTTGGACTGAACTATTTATGCCATATATATATATAATTCCTGCATGAGGGGCCTAACTGTTTTGTAGATGTATGAACACAAATTGAGGAAGAAACTGTGAACATCCACAAAAGACTCCAAAACCTAACAATTGCGACTTATGGTTTATATAACTTCATATTCTATTTCAACCAAAACTGTTTGTTTCGTACAAAGACAAAAATTCCATAATGGACTACTAAGCAAATAGGCAACCTAAAAATATTTTTTTTAATAACTGGACCACACTTCTATTGTTTGGGTGTTTTTGGTTTTTTTTTTTGTTTTCTCACTTAGCATCAGGCTTTACCACTGCAGTTAACGTTGCTTACTCTTCTCACAACCTTCCCACTACTGATTTAAAGACATTTTACGTATTTCTGCATGTCCACTACAGCATTTCTGAGAAAGAGCAAGAGGATACGAAAGCAGACGCTATCTCTGTATCAGCGGACACGTACCGAAGGCACAGTTTAAGAGTCGAGCTGTGAGGCCAGCTGATGGCACCGCAGCTACCCCTGTCCTGTTCCACACCTGCTCTTCTGGGCTGTTAAAAAAACCCAAACCAAAACTACTCCTAAAAACGCTCTCCCATGGCATCCCCCAGCTGGGAGCCCGTACAACCAGGCTGCACCACTGCAGAGAGTGGTGTTCTTTGGCAGCGGCTGTGAGGCAGGCAGAGATCGCCCTTCCCGCCCTTCACAGCGGCGGCCCCGAGCACTGGCACGTGCTGGAAGGGAGAACAGAGACCTTCCTCGGCCGTACCACTGCGCGCCGCGGCGGGTAAGGGATATGAGGTGGTTGCCGCTAGGCTCGGCACCATCCGGCTCCTTCAAGCCGTCCAGCGACGAAGCCCATGAGCAACCCCACAATAAATTCCGCTACTTCCTCCCGCACCTGGGCACTTTTCCCGGCTGTCTTTTTTCCTCCCCTCTGCGGCAAATGGTAAGAGCCTCAGCAGCCCGCACAGGTGTGGCCGGTGGGACAAACCAACAGCGGGCGGAGGGGGGAGCGGCGCGGCTAAGAGTGATGAGAGGCGGCGAAGCGGGAGGGCGAGACCGGGACAGGGCTGGCAGCGGCCGCATCATCGGGGAGCGACGCGAGCAGAGCGGCCGCCGCGGGAGATTGAAGTACTTGGGCCGCTGTGAGACGAGGAGAAGAGGGGAGGGGGCGGGTGCTGCTGCCGCCGCCGCCGCCGTTGCCCGGAGGGAGGAGAGGAGGAGGAGGCCGAGGCCACGGCCACCCGCTCCTCTGCCGGTAAGCGGTGCCAGTCGGGGGGGTGGGGGGGTGGAATGCGGCCCCCGACGCTCTGCGGGCTCTGCGGGCCCTCCGGGCGGCGAGTCCGGCCCCACAGCTTCGGTGGCGGCTCGTCTGCCCGCGCAAGGCGGGCGGCCGAGCAGGCAGGGCCCTCGTGGGAGCGCTTCTGCTCCGGGAAGCTGCTGGGCTGCAGGCCGAGGGGCCGCCCCGGCCTGTGTGCCTGCCCCCGGCCTGCGCTCAAGTCGCCCGTGCCAGACGTGAGGGCTGGGAGGAGGCTTCTGCTTGAACCGGTGCCGCCTGAGGCGGGAAAAGGGCGGTGTGAAGCTGGGCAAAAACTGGTCTCCTCTCTCCAAGGTTTGAGGAGGACAGGCATCCCCTTCCCCTTTGCGGGCCCAGGTGTTGGCACGGGCAGGCCGTGAACTGAATCACAAAGCTAATACTGTTTTAAAAAGAGAGGTTTGGGTGGTGGTGTGGGTTTGTTTTTTTTTTTTTTTTTTTAAATTAGCCTGAGTCAGCTTCCTGAGCTGATTCAGTGTATGGGCAGCAGAAGGGCTCGTGGTATGGGCAATAGAGGTTGATGCAGAGGAGAAACTAGTGGCTGGAGCTGCTGCTTGTGGTAGAAGTGCTGGTTGAAACTGTTAATAAAGCTACTTACTAATTAGAACATCTGTAATAATTCATGAGTTATAATTTGGGCATTCTTATCTTGATGGAGCATTTATTTTAACGTTGCAGTATTTCAAATGTCTTTTGGTGAATGCATTTCTCCTTATGCCTTTGAAAGTGTGTATGTACAGGCTAGATTTATTCAGCAAGAAGTTTGCCTTTTTAGAAATAGATTGCTTGCTGGGTTTGGTTGGGTTTTTTTTGGGGGGGTGGTGGGAAAACCACCTTTGGGTCACTGTTGCTTGATCAACTTCAGGACTTGGCTGCAAAAAGAGCAGGCTTTTAGGAAAAGGCCAACTATATGGTTTGAATTCTTGAACTTTCTCAGTGTATTCCCTTATCAGAACTACATTTACGCTTTGTCACATACTGGATGGCCTCCAGTGTGTATAAGCATTATTGAATCAGAGAGATGCAATGGGGGGTATTTGCTTTTCCCCTAACCAGCCTTTAGAATCACAATAAAAAAGACTCAAAGATAAAGGAAGAGAAATTTAACAAAGGTTAGAGGATAGTTCTGTCTCTAACCATTACAAAATAGAGCGAGGAAAAAAATGGAATATTCCATAAGAAACTCTGTAACTGAACACTAGTTTCATAGGTCTAAAAAGCATCTTGCCACATCCCTTTTATCTACAGAAGCAGCACCTCTCACAATGCAGGACTCTGCTAGTCTGAGTTTCTGAAGTGATTATGAGAGGTGAATCAGTGCAGCAGCTGTTTATAGTTCAGTCCTGTCAAATGAACTTTCCCATATTTTAGTGAAAAGTTTGAGCTTTCCTTCCAGCCCCTCACTAGTATTTCAACCTCCTGCTCCTTCTCTCAGACATCTCCACGCAGCTCTCTGTGTCTTGGAGGTTCAGATGCTGTTTTGCTTCTCTCAGTTTATATTATCCTTGTCTACAGAGATCCCAGGAATTTGCTTCTGTTTCAAGTAGACAAGCTCCTTTCTGTGAACCTGGGCTGCTGTCAGAAACAGGGAGTTGATGTTACTTGTGCACTGGAGCACTAGACTCAACCCAGCTTGTAACTTGTTCCCTCAGTAGTTACTAGACTCAGATCTCAGCCCAAGTCAGCACCATCCCTGCTTGGCTCAAAGTAAAAATCAGGGGTTTCATTTCTTCTGTCTTCACCTTTCCTTCATGCATCTAAATTTGTTCATGTAAGCCAAGAACTAACTGGTAACATTTTATTTATTGCTAGGATGGTAAAAAAAGGCCGTCTAAGTTTGGAAGGCTTGTTTTCTTGTCATAATTTTTCACCAGAAATCTTTAAAGCCTGTTTACAGTGCCAAGCAAAATTTAGTTGTGCAACTGTAATAAAAATGTTTATTGCTTCTTTGCACTAGTCGTATTGGGGAAAAAAAGTATATTAAATGTATTGAATGGCTATGGATTAGAGATTTTTTTTTTTTATTGCTTTTTAATTAAGCCTCCTTTTGGTAACCCAGTTTTACTTACATCTTCTTCCCTGCAAGTGGATGGATTTCAAAAATCTTGTAGTCTAATCTGTTGAGAGGGAAAAATAACAGCGAAACAAACCCCACGTATCTTTGGATGAGGTGTTGGAGATCCCGGTGTTAGTTCTAAAACTAAAAAGCTATTACGGGCTGAAATGAGCCTGGCTGGGTGCAGGGCTAACAGCAAGGCCCAACCGCTCCGAAAGTGGGGCGCTGCCGGTGTCACCCCGGCTCCCGCTGCTTCCTCCTCCGGGACTACCGCTCCCAGAAGCGCCCGGGCTGAAAGCGAAAATAAACGCCAGGTTACGCTTCTCTTTCCCCTCCCCGGCGGCGGCGGCAGCAGCACATGTCCTTTCTCTTTTGTTTTCCGCCCGGCAGGCCGGCTGCGCGCCCGGGCTGCGGGATCCGCCGGGAACCGCCGCGCCGAAGGAGAAGCTGGATCGGGACCCCGCCGGAGCCGCCTCCAGGAGCTGCCGCCCGGCGCTTCAGAGAAGCCTAGAAGCGACGGTTTTTATGGAACTGGACGTCCAGGCTGCGGAGTAAAACTTTGCGGTTTCTCACCGCGATTCCCACATGCAAGTTGATAACGTAAGACCGGCTGCTTTTCCTGGTGCTGCCGCCGCTACCTCGAGTTCCAGGGGGCTAGCTCTCGCCTCCCCCGCCTGCCGCCGTGTCCTTTACCCGGCCTTAGAGCTGCTCAGCGGCTTTACCTGGCCATGTGGGGCTAGAAGAGGTGCAGCGGCTCTCCCCAGCGTGAAGCGGTAAACATGGAGGCGGCGGGCAAAGCCGAGGGAGGCGCGGAGCAGGGTCATCAAGGCGGCAGCATGGACGCCCCTGGGGACGCCTCTATGGACTGCTACTTGAGATCTCAGGGCTTGTACAGAAAGAGAGTTGCCAAGGATGGATCGTGTCTTTTCAGGGCTGTGGCTGAGCAGGTAACTGCTTACATAAACAAAGCTGCTTCGCGTGAAAGCATGGGAAGTGGATCTCGGTAGTGGGTGATAATTACTGTTAAAATGCAGACAAGTATAGATTAGGGCTGCACAATCGTGTGCCAAGGGGAAAAAAAAATAACGTCTTGCGGGGTGAGAGAGGAAAGTTCTGTGTGTACAGCCTTCTTCTGTCATCAAGAAATTATTACCTGTTCTGACCTTCCACTGCCTCCTCAGAGCTTTTTTTTTTTCAGTGTAAGATTTCAACGTTTGGGTACAAGTGCTTTGTGTGAGACCATTTAGGAAACGGAATTTAGTGGAAAGAGATGAAAAGCCTTGTTCTTAGTTTTGTTAATTAGTTTACTATAAAAGTAGAGAAACTGAGTAATTTATTTCAGTTCTTCCTGTTGAATTCCCCTCCCCCATTTCGGTGTTACTGTTAAAGGAAAAAAGTGACAGCGTCATCTTGTCTTAAATACAAACAAACAGCAGTGGGAGCTCTGGTGCTTCTGATAGTGGGAGCCCAGATTCCTGTGCTAATTATACACAGTTTACTTTTTTTTTTCTTTCCTCACTGTATAAGTTAGACAAGCAAAGACTATTGACCTCTATTGATCTGCGGTGTGGTTTGTTTGTTTCATTTATTTATTTAATTTCAACGGAGTAATCAATGAGTATACCTTGATATTTGGATGTTTTTAATTAATATATAGAGAGGGTTTCTCTCACACTCCAGGGTATATAGAATATTTTTTTTCAACTATTAATTAAAATTTTAACATCTCATTCTTACTTTATTGAAGTCTTGAGAGTTAGTATGTGTTTATCCAGTTTTATTTCTTTATACAGGAAAAACTGATCTGAATTTATAAGTGTTTTAAATTGAGAGTAGTGTGTGAGAATTGCAAGAGGCTGCAACTTAAAGTGACTGGAACTTCCCTATGTTGTAGTGAGGATACAGACAAAGTCAGGTTAGAGGTAACTCTCATCCTGTGATGAAAGCAATATTCTTTTCAGGAGGGGTTTGAACAGGAGGTGGAATGCAGGTGTTATTGGGATCTGAATTCCTGGCTTCCAAATCAATATATGGGCAACAGACCTACACCTCCTGAAGTAGAGAAAAAGTAAACTTGCACTCTCTAAACTTGTATGGGTTTCATTTGAATGTGTGCATGTTGGTAGTTGATTTCATCATCCACTTCTGTGGTAATTTCTTCAATTAATTGCAGTCCTGTACTAAAGAGTTGGTTAAAGAATGGCAACAACTACTATTCATTTAGATCAGTAAATCCTCATAACATCAATTGCTTGAATTTAGTAAGCAGTTACTTAATTTTTGATCAAGTAATTGGGGTTTCACTTGCATAAAAATGTTCTTATCAAATGAATATGCATTTTAAATAGCCTTAAAAATAAAACCAGAGTATTTTCAAGCCTGTATTTAGAAAACAGTTATTTATAATTTGTGACCCATCATCAAAACTCCAAAGAACCAGTCTCACTTTCTTCTTTCTCCCTTTATAGGTGTTACACTCTCAGGCTCGGCATATTGATGTTAGGATGGCTTGTGTAGACTATCTTCGGAAAAATAGGGAGAAATTTGAAGCAGTAAGTATTTTTGTTTGTGAACATTTAAAAATGTTACTTTATTCCTTTGACTTTTCTAAGGTTTATTTGGTATGCATCATAGCTTTATACTTAATGCCTTTTAAAGTGACTGCTTTTTAATTAAATTGGCACTTGTGTGGTAGTAACTCATTTCCATAAGCCTGGAGGAAGACCTGCATACTTCTTGGACTGGAGGGCTGTGGGGTGGGAAGAGTGTTTGATGCTTGTTAAAAAACAAATCAAACTTTCTTAAACTTTAATAGTCTGTAGTGAAGCTACCAAAATCTGGATGATGTTTTATTATAATGCCTATTTTAATGAATGTCATAAAATATTCTTCCTATGATATTTAATTGTTCTGACAATATAATAAAGGATTTGACTGATGAGATTATAAAAATTTGTTTCAGGGTCTACAGTTTATTATGCATTGCCACTGTGGTGTTTTATTTGTTTTTAACAACCATGGACATAAAATATTTTGATATCAATTTATATTTGGCCAATGCTGTCAGTGTTAACATTATAAAATTCTTTCTTTTTCCTCCTTTTAAAAGAACAATAGTAAATAATGGTGCTCCTGATTGTGTTTGTATGTTCTTTAGTGTATATACCATTTCCCTAATTCCTAAAAGAGTGAAAACAGGAGTATGCATGAGCATTTATTACTAGAGGGTTATTACTCAGCTCTCTTTCTTTCTGTTCTAAATTCATCTGGAGCCAAAATAAAGGGGCTGTTTTAGTTGCACATTGGCACATGGAAGTGAAGGAAAGCAGGAATAAATGTGTGTTTATTTGCTCTAATTTCTGACAAAGTGCCCTATGCTCAAATGTGACTGATCACTTAATGTGGAAGTTGTCAAGAATAAATGACATAAATACATTGAATCTCTCTGGGAGAGTGTAGCTCAGATTTGACTGTTTCTGTTTGCCAGGACTGTCTGTTTCCAGTCCATCTGAGGACTTATCAACTCTTAGATCTCTCTTCCTTCTATTTTTATTTTGTTTTCTTTTTTTTTTTTTTTTTTTTTTTACTGCTGACTTTTTAGTCCCCTTCTTTCTAGAATTACACCACTCATTCTGATATCTGCTTCTCTATTTCTGTTTTCTCGTTGCATGGTATAGTTTTTGGAAATACCATGACACTTTCTTGACTCTAAAAGTGTGTTGTTTCCCCTCCCTAGTTCTGGTATCTTCTCATTTGGGTAGCTGCTTGGTCAACCCTAGCTGATTTTACTGTCTTGGTCTCTCTTCAAACTCACAGTCTCGTGGTGTGGGTTTGTGGTGTGTTTTCTTGGTGTTGGTGGTGGGTGTTGGTTTTTTTTTGTGGGGTGTGTGTGTTGTTTTGTTTTGGGGGGTTTGTTGTGGTTTTTTTTTTTGTTTTGTTTGTTTGTTTGTTTGTTTTGTTTTGTTTTTATTCCAGACTGAATCCAAGTGATATGACCATCTGCTATTGATCTTTGCTCTCCTTGTGAAAAGTCTCTCTTTTGAAAAGCCTCTTGTCACTTTTCAGAATAGGTGTTTCATATTTGTCCTCATTGCGTAGCGTTCCTACTCCCTCAGCTACCTCACTTCAGCTCTGCTGATCTCTTCCCATATCTCTTATTATACTTTGTGTTTTCTATCTGGAATATAGAATTAACTTGGATCTCTTTAAAGAGAAAAATCCCCAAACAACACAAAAAACAAATGCCTCTTTCCCTAGTGTCTTAGTTCAGTTATTGACTTGTCTGCCTTCTGAGTAGTTTATATGCTCTATTGGCGTGTACTGGTCATACTCATTGAAGTTCCTCTTCTCCATGTCTTGTATTTCTGCGTCTCTTGTTCCATTGATACTGCTGTAACCAAAGTTTCAGCTGATGGTATGTCACCACCATCTTCATTTTCATCCTCGTCCTTTCTTGAAGTGTGACCTTTGATTGCTGCTGTCTTATATTAATTCTATTTTTTTAACTTTCCAGTTTACTGGGAGAACTTTCCAGTGTCCTTTCATCCTTCCTCTGTGTATTATCTTTAGGTCATTTAATTTTGACATAGAAAACAGCTGCCGTTTGTGATTGTGTTTTCCTGATCTACCTTTTAACTTCATACCTTACTGCTTCTGTCTGAATTACAAATTTTAGCCAGCCTTTTTGATTCTTCTCATGAATGATACTGTCCAGCTAGGTTCAAAATGGCTAAAGCAGAGCTTCTAATCTTGCTATTCCACTTAGTTTTCTTTATTATCTTGTTTCTTGATCACTCTGGGTAAATAGGCCATCCAGCTTGTAGCTTAAGTCACAATGGGAATTACTTCTTTCTTTGGACCTCTCTGAATCTTTATTTTAACCAACTGAATAAGCGGATTGTGTCTAAATAGCATTTAGACTCTTGGCCTGCATGACTGAAATGAGTTGAAGTTAATATGTCTCAATTACTGCAGCATCTTTCTCTGGTCTTGACCAAAGGGAATTTGGCCTCTTCATACATGCTAAGGAATGCAGCTGAAGGATTACTTTTTTAAGCCTGGCACTTATGGTGTAGTGAGCATTTGCATCCCTTCACTGAAAGTAAAATCAGTTTGTTGGAAGTGATACAGAAAAGAGGAAAAAGTGCTTTGTGATTTGCCTATGCTCTATCTCATTGCTATTTGGGCACTACACAAATGTGACTCCTATTTCTGATTGTTCCTTGCTGCCTATTTCTTTTAATAAGCATGCTTGAATAAGCAGCCACATGCTCTCTCCCGTGGTGCTGTGCCTGCCTGGGATGAATTGCTCATAAACATCCACTTGAGAGCATCTTTGCTTGCTTTATGATTTCTCTTTTGGCTGCTAGATTTCTTTTGGGGTATTTTGTTTGTTTTGTTTTGGACTGTGTGAACACAGCAAAAGCTGTTTATATGGTTGTTTTCTGGATTTCAGACCTATACATTTGACCATTTGTTCCCTCATCTCTACGTTACTTCATATTTGGATTGTAAGCTCTTTGAGTAGCATTAAATTTCCAGTGGTATGTTCCCATTGGTACAGTGGATCATAGACTGGGGTTTCCATATGCTATGTTAATAATATTTCTAATTTTTTTTTTTCAATACAGTTCATAGAGGGGCCATTTGAAGAGTATTTGAAATGTCTGGAAAATCCACAGGTATGTTAAACTTCATTTGTAATAGAGAACAGTACTTTTGTTGAAGTTGATGAGTAATTGGATTTTTTTTTTCTCAGAAATGTTTTTGACTGAGCTTAAAAGGTGTTTGAACTATGTGAATATAGACTTTTATGTGGGTACGCTATTGTAAAATGATTTGGGGAATTTTTTGTATGTCTTGATTTAAACCTGTCATTCCTTAAAATTGCATCCAAATGTTTCTAGCCTCTGCAAATGCCAACAAACATAGTGTGGCTAGCTTTTTCTTGAAGATGGCCTGGAATAGTTTAGATGATGAAGAGACAGTTACTGATATAAGGGATATTGTGAATAGTGGCCACAGACTCTTATGAAGATACTGTTTAGAAGCAAAATTAGCATTACTCCCCTCTTGGAATTTATTCTTAGTGCTTTTATTAGGGAGTTAATTTGTGTAAGGGGGGGAGGAGGAGGGGAGGACTATCTAGTGTAGCATTGCAAAGTCTGTTAATTTTTCCTAAGTGTTTGCACTCAGATTTTATTAAATTTTCTCTTCCTAGAAATCAAAGCATGATTTTTTTTTCTTGTTTTCCCCTGCCATGCATACAGCATCTCTAGATAGAATGGCTGACGAGATGGTTCTTTCAGTTTCCAAAAAGAATGGTGGAAGGAGGGTGGGCTGGAAAAAAAGGATGTTAACCTATTTTCCTTCTGTCTTGCTTTGCTCATTCCAGGATTTCAGGTTGTAAAGCTTTGTTAGACAAATCCTGAGATTGTGTGCTCTACTGAATGGTAAATCATGCCATTTTCTAGTAGAATGTATGCTGTACTGAACTACTCCGATGTAAATGGTTTATAGCACTGCACTCTGTGTATACAAAATGTCTTTTTCATACATCTAATGTTAAAAAAATTTTTTTGGAAGAATAATATTTTTTTTATATGATAAGAGAAATTAATATTGTTATTCTAGGTTTTAAGATTGTCATGGGAATTAAAAAAATAATTAAAAAAAATCATCTTACTGCTACAAATTTCTGGCCCCAAATTAATTCAGTTTTTTTTTTAA